>SJYC01003756.1:0-39345 GCA_006408675.1 Madoqua kirkii | reverse complement strand
GTATGCAGGTCAGGAAGCAACAGTTAGAACTGGACATGGAACAACAGACTGGTTCCAAATAGGAAAAGGAGTACGTCAAGGCTGTATATTGTCACCCCGCTTATTTAACTTCTATGCAGAGTACATCATGAGAAACGCTGGGCTTGAAGAAGCACAAGCTGGAATCGAGATTGCTGGGAGAAATATCGATCACCTCAGATATGCAGATGACATCACCCTTATGGCAGAAAGTGAAGAGGAACTAAAAAGCCTCTTGATGAAAGTAAAAGAGGACAGTGAAAAAGTTGGCTTAAAGCTCAACATTCCAAAAAGGAAGATCATGGCATCCGGTCCCATCACTTCATGGGAAATAGATGGGGAAACAGTGTCAGACCTTATTTTTGGGGGCTCCAAAATCACTGGAGATGGTGACTGTAGCCACCAAATTAAAAGACACTTACCCCTTGGAAGAAAAGTTATGAGCAACCTAGATAGTATATTCAAAAGCAGAGACATTACTTTGCTGACTAAGGTCCATCTAGTCAATGCTATGGTTTTTCTTGAGGTCATGTATGGATGTGAGAATTGGACTGTGAAGAAGGCTGAGCATCAAAGAATGATACTTTTGAACTGTGGTGTTGGAGAAGACTCTTGTGAGTCCCTTGCACTGCGAAGAGATCCAACCAGTTCATTCTGAAGGAGATCAGCCCTGGGATTTCTTTGGAAGGAAGGATGCTAAAGCTGACACTCCAGTACTTTGGCCACCTCATGTGAAGAGTTGACTCACTGGAAAAGACTCTGATGCTGGGAGGGATTGGTGGTAGGGGGAGAAGTGGACGACCAAGGATGAGATGGCTGGATGGCATCACAGACTCGATGGATGTGAGTCTGAGTAAACTCCGAGAGATGGTGATGAACAGGGAGGCCTGGCGTGCTGCGATTCATGGAGTGGCAAAGAGTCAGACACAACTGAGTGACTGAACTGAACTGAACTTACCTGTCTTCTGAGAAACCTGTATGCAGGACAAGAAACAACAGTCAAAATTAGATGTGGAACAATGGACTGGTTCCACATTGGGAAAGGAATACATCAAGGCTGTCTGCTGTCATCCTGGTATTTAATTTATGTACAGAGTAAATCATGGGAAGTGCTGGGCTGGATGAAGCACATGCTAGAATCAAGATTGCCAGGAGAAATATCAACAATTTCAGATATGCTGATGATATCACTCCAATGGCAGAAAGAGAAGAATAACTAAAGAGCCTCTTGATAAAGGTGAATGAGGAAAGTGGAAAAGCTGGCTTAAAACTCAACGTTCAAAAAACTAAGATCATGGCATTCAGTCCCATCATTTCATGGCAAATAGAGGAGCAAACAATGGAAATAGTGACAGATTTTTTCTTCTTGGGCTCCAAAATCATTGCAGATGGTGACTGCAGCCATGAAATTCAGACATTTGCTATTTAGAAGAAATGCTATGACAATCTTAGATAGTATATTAAAAAGCAGAGACATCACTTTGCCAACAAAGGTGCATATAGTCAAAGTTGTAGTTTTTCTAGTAGTCATGTACAGATATGAGAGTTAGACCATAAAGAAAGCTGAGCATCAAAGAACTGATGCTTTTGAACTGAGGTGCTGGAGAAGATTCTTGAGAGTCCCTTGGACTGCAGGGAGACCAACCCAGTCAATCTGAAGGGATATCTACCTGAATATTACTGGAAGGGTTGATGCTGAAGCACCAATACTTTAACTACCTGATGCAGGCTGACTCATTGGATACAATCCTGATGCTGGGAAAGATGAGGGCTGGAGGAAAAGGCGGCAACAGAGGATGTGATGATTGGATGGCATCACTGACTCAATGGATGTGAGTTTGAACAAACTCTGGAAGACAGTGAAGGACAGGGAAGCCTGACCTGTTGCAATTCAAGGTGTCACCAAGTCAAACAATGACTTAGTGACTGAACAACAACAGCAACAAGAGACTATCATACTGAGTGTAATAAGTAAGACCAAAGAGGAGAAATACTATATGACATTCATTATACGTGGGATCTAAAAAGAAATGATACAAATGAACTCATTCACAAAACAGCAAGAGACTCACAGACTCAGACAACGAAGTTATACTTGCTGTGCGTCGGGGTCGGGGGGGTGTGTGGAAGAATAGGGGAAGGCATAGTTAGGGAGTTTGGGATCAACATGTATACACTGCTGCTGCTGCTGCTAAGCTGCTTCAGTCGTGTCCAACTCTGTGTGACCCTATAGACAGCAGCCCACCTGGCTCCCCCGTCCCTGGGATTCTCCAGGCAAGAACACTGGAATGGGTTGCCATTTCCTTCTCCAATGCAAGAAAGTGAAAAAAGAAAGTGAAAAGTGAAAGTGAAGATGCTCAGTCCTGTCCAACTCTTAGCAACCCCACAGACTGCAGCCTTCCAGGCTCCTCTGTCCATGGGATTTTCCAGGCAAGAGTACTGGAGTAGGATGCCATTGCCTTCTCCATGTATACACTGCTAAGTCCTTGTTGGTTATCCATTTGATATATGTATACACTGCTATATATCAAATGGATAACCAACAAGGACTTACTGTATAGCACAGGGAACTCTGCTAAATGTTATATGGCTGCCTGGATGGAGGGGAGAGTGAGAGTGAATAGATACCTGTATATGTACGACTGAGTCCTTTTGAGTTCACCTGAAACTATCACAACACTATTAATTGGCTATACCCAATACAAAATGGCTCAGATCATGAACTGCTTATTGGCAAATTCAAACTTAAATTTAAGAAAGTAGGGAAAACCACTTACGATTCAGGTAAGATCTTAATAAATCTCTTATGATTATACAGTGGAAATGACAAATAGATTCAAAGGATTAGATCTGATAAACAGAGTGCCTGAGATAGGCAGAGTGCCTGAAAATATATGTATGGAGATTCATAACACTGTACCAGAGCTGGTGATCAATATCACCCCCAAGAAAAAGAAATGCAAAAGGGCACAGTGGTTGTCTGAGGAGGCCTTAAAAATAGCTGTGAAAAGAAGAGAAGCTAAAGACAAAGGAGAAAAGGAAAGGTATATCCATCTGAATACAGAGTTCCAAAGAGCAGCAAGGAGAGATAAGAAAGCCTTCCTCAGTGATCAATGCAAAGAATTAGAAGAAAATAATGGAATGGGAAAGACTAGAGATCTCTTCAAGAAAATCAGAGATACTAAGGGAACATTTCATGCAAAGATGAGCACAATAAAGGACAGAAACAATATGAACCCAACAGAAGCAGAATATATAAAGAAAAGGAGGCAAGAATACACAGAAGAATGATATAAAAAAGATCTTCATGACCCAGATAACCATGATGATGTGATCAGTCATCTAGAGCCAGACATCTTGGAGTGTGAAGTCAAGTGGGCCTTAAGAAGCATCACTATGAAAAAAGCTAGTGAAAGTGATGAATCCAGCTGAGCTATTTCAAATCCTAAAAGATGATGCTGTTCAAGATGCTGGTCAATATGCCACCAAATTTGGAAAACTCAGCAGCGGCCACAGGACTGGAAAAGGTCAGTTTGCATTTCAATCCAAAAGAAAGACAATGCCAAAGAATGTTCAACTTACTGCACAATTGTATTCATCTCACACACTAGCATAGTAATGCTTAAAATTCTCCAAGATAGGATTCAACAATACATGAACCATGAACTTCCAGATGTTCAAGTTGGATTTAGAAAAGGCAGAGGAACCAGAGATTAATTTGCCAACATCCACTGGATCACAGAAAAAGTAAGAGAATTCCAGAAAAATATCTACTTTGCCTTTATTGACGATGCCAAAGCCTTTGATTGTATGGATCACAACAAACTGTGGAAAATTCTTCAAGAGATGAGCATACCAGACCACCTGACCTGACTCCTGAGTAATCTGTATGCAGGTCAGGGGGCAACAGTTTAAACCAGACATGGAACAATGAACTGGTTCCAAATTGGGAAAGGAATCCAACAAGGCTATATACTGTCACCCTGCTTACTTAAGTTACATACAGGGTACATCTTACAAAATGCCAGGCTGGATGAAACACATGCTGGAATCAAGATTGCCGGGAGAAATATCAGTAACATCAGATATGCAGATGACACCACCCTTATGGCAGAAAGTGAAGAAGAACTAAAGAGCTTCTTGATGAAAGTGAAAGAAGAGAGAGAAAAAGGCTGGCTTAAACCCCACATTCCAAAAATGGAGATCATGGCATCTGGTCCCATCACTTCATGGCAAATAGAGGGGGAAACAATGGAAATGGTGACAGACTTTATTTTCTTGGGCTCCAAAATCATTGCAGATGGTGACTGCAGCCATGAAATTAAAAGACACTTGCTCCTTGAAAGAAAAGTTATGACCAACCTAAACAGTATATTAAAAAGCAAAGACATTACTTTGCTTACAAAGGTCCATCTAGTCAAAGCTATGGTTTTTCCAGTAGTCATGTATGGTTGTGAGAGTTGGACTATGAAAAAAGTAAGCACCGAAGAATTGATGCTTCTGAACTATAGTGTTGGGGAAGAATCTTAAGAGTCCCTTGGACTGCAAGGAAATCAAACCAAACAATATCCTGAATATTCATTGGAAAGACTCTTGCTGACCTGATATGAAGAACTGACTTCTTAGAAAAGACCATGATGCTGGGAAAGATTGAAGGCAGGAGGAGAAGGGGCCGACAGAGCATGAGATGGTTTGATAGCATCACTGACTCAATGGGCTTGAGTTTGAGCAAGCTCTGGGACTTGGCGATTGGCAGGGAAGCCTGGCATACTGCAGTCCAGGGGGTCACAAACAGTGGACATGACTGATGGACTGAACTGAATACAAAGTAAAATATTGCATAGGAGCCTGGAATCTTAGGTCCATGAATTAAGGCAAAGTGGAAGTGGTCAAACAGGAGATGGCAAGAGTGAACGTAGACATTCTAGGAATCAGTGAACTAAGATGGACTGGAATGGGTGAATTTAACTCAGATGACCATTATAGCTACTACTGTGGGCAGGAATCCCTTAGAAGAAATAGAATAGCCATCATGGTCAACAAAAGAGTTCAAAATGCAGTACTTGGATGCAATCTCAAAAATAACAGAATGATCTCTGTTCGTTTCCAAGGCAAACCATTCAATATGATGGTAATCCAAGCCTATTCCCCAACCAGTAACACTGAGGAAGTTGAAGTTGAATGGTTCTATGAAGACCTACAAGACCTTTTAGAACTAACACCCAAAAATGATGTCCTTCTCATTATAGGGTACTGGAATGCAAAAGTAGGTAGTCAAGAAACACCTGGAGTAACAGGCAGATTTGGCCTTGGAGTACAGAATGAAGCAGGGCAAACGCTAATAGAGTTTTGCCAAGAGAACGTACTGGTCATAGCAAACACCCTCTTCCAACAACACAAGAGAAGACTCTACACATGGACATCAACAAATGGTCAACACTGAAATCAGAATGAATATATTCTTTGCAGCCAAAGATGGAGAAGCTCTATATAGTTAGCAAAACCAAGACCGGGAGCTGACTGTGGCTAGGCTCATGAACTCCTTATTTCCAAATTCGGACTTAAATTGAAGAAAGTAAGGAAAACCACTAGACCATTCATATATGACCTAAATCAAATTCCTTATGATTATACAGTGGAAGTGAGAAATAGATTTAAGGGACTAGATCTGATTGAGTACCTGATGAACTATGGATGGAGGTGACATCCATATGGTTTGTGACATTGTATGGGAGACAGGGATTAAAACCATTCTCATGGGGAAAAAAAAATGCAAAAAAGCAAAATGGCTGTCTGAGGAGGCCTTACAAATTAGGGTTACGGTTAGGGTTACAAATAGCTGTGAAAAAAACAGAAGTGAACAGAAAAGAAGAAAAGGAAAGATATAAGCATCTGAATGTAGAGTTCCAAATAATAGCAAGGAGAGATACGAAAGCCTTCCTCAGTGATCAATGCAAGGAAATAGAGGAAAAGAACAGAATGGGAAAGACTAGAGATCTCTTCAAGAAAATTAGACATACCAAGGGAACATTTCATGCAAAGATGGGCTCGATAAAGAACAGAAATGGTATGGACCTAACAGAAGCAGAAGATATTAAGAAGAGGTGGCAAGAATATACAGAACTATACAAAAAAGATCTTCATGACCAAGATAATCACGATCGTGTGATCACTCACCTAGAGCCAGACATCCTGGAATGTAAAGTCAAGTGGGCCTTAGAAAGCATCACTACGAACAAAGCTAGTGGAGGTGATGGAATTCCAGTTGAGCTATTTCAAATCCTGAAAGATGATGCTGTGAAAGTGCTGCGTTCAGTATGCCAGCAAATTTGGAAAACTCAGCAGTGGCCACAGGACTGGAAAAGGTCGGTTTTTATTCCAGTCCCAAAGAAAGACAATGCCAAAGAATGCTCAAACTACCGCACAATTGCACTCATCTCACATGCTAGTAAAGTAATGCTCAAAATTCTCCAAGCCAGGCCTCAGCAGTACATGAACTGAATGTTCAGATGTTCAAGCTGGTTTTAGAAAAGGCAGGGGAACTAGAGATCAAATTGCCAGCATCCGCTGGATCATGGAAAAAGCAAGAGAGTTCCAGAAAAATGTCTATTTCTGCTTTATTGACTATGCCAAAGCCTTTGACTGTATGTATCACAAGAAACTGTGGAACATTCTGAAAGAGATGGGAATACCAGACCACCTGACCTGCCTCCTGAGAAACTGTATGCAGGTCAGGAAGCAACAGTTAGAACTGGACATGGAACAACAGACTGGTTCCAAATAGGAAAAGGAGTACGTCAAGGCTGTATATTTTCACCCCGCTTATTTAAGTTCTATGCAGAGTACATCATGAGAAACGCTGGGCCGGAAGAAGCACAAGCTGGAATCGAGATTGCTGGGAGAAATATCGATCACCTCAGATATGCAGATGACACCACCCTTATGGCAGAAAGTGAAGAGGAACTAAAAAGCCCCTTGATGAAAGTGAAAGAGGAGAGTGAAAAAGTTGGCTTAAAGCTCAACATTCAGAAAATGAAGATCATAGCATCTGTTCCCATCATTTCATGGGAAATAGATGGGGAAACAGTGGGAATAGTTTTTGGGGCTCCAAAATCACTGCATATGGTGACTGCAGCCATGAAATTAAAAGATGGTTACTGCTTAGAAGGAAAGTTATGACCAACCTAGATAGCATATTTAAAAGCAGAGACATTACTTACCCAACAAAAGTCTATCTAGTCAAGGCTATGGTTTTTCCAATAGTCATGTATGGATGTGAGAGTTGGACTGTAAAGAAAGCTGAGTGCCGAAGAACTGATGTTTTTGAACTGTGGTGTTGGAGAAGACTCTTGAGAGTCCCTTGGACTGCAAGGAGATCCAACCAGTCCATCCTAAAAGAGATGAGTCTTGGGTGTTCATTGAAAGGACTGATGTTGAAACTGAAACTCCAGTACTTTGGCCACCTCATACAAAGAGTTGACTCATTGAAAAATACCCTGATACTGGGAGGGATTGGGGGCTGGAGGAGAAGGGGACGATAGAGGATGAGATGGCTGGATGGCATCACCGACTTGATGGACATGGGTTTGGGTATACTCCAGGAGTTGGTGATGGACATGGGTTTGGGTATACTCCAGGAGTTGGTGATGGACAAGAAGGCCTGGCGTGCTGCGATTCATGGGGTTGCAAAGATTTAGACACGACTGAGTGACAGAACTGAACTGAACTAATGCATCATGTGGATATGAAGATATTTGTGAGTGATGCATATTATCATAGGTAAATATTAAGCTACAACACACCCTTGGAAGTCTTGTATGTTAACCAGCTTTCCAAGGTAAACAGTTGCATTGACTCTAAGTGAAAAACTGTTATCTCTTAAAGAAACTATGAGATAAAGCTTTATTGAAGGTTTTAAAAGTTTATTCCATCTTTGATGGTAAGGTTAGAATATTCAAGTGTCAATTTTATTCAGTCATTTGTATGAAATTATTAAAGAATTAGTCTAGGCTTAATTTTATTTATAATTAATGTTTATCTAGGCTTGGTGGCTCAGATGGTAAAGAATCTGCCTGCAATTCTGGAGACGTGGGTTCGATCCCTGGGTTGGGAAGATGCCCTGGAGAAGGCAATGGCTACTGACTCCAGTATTCTTGCCTAGAGAATTCCTTGAACGGAGGAGCTTGGTGGGATATAGTCCATGGAGTTGCATAGTTGGACATGACTGAGCAACTAACACTAAGACTAGTGCTTTCATTTATCCTATTTGAACCTCATGAAAATAAAGAAATATGGGCTCAAAAAATTTATTCGATATCCTTTATGGTATTTGGGAGAATTAGTTGGAAATGGGGTTAAAATCCCTATGTTCTGACTCCAGAGCCCACAAAGCTGCCCCTCATAACAGTGGTTTCAAAGACACATAGAAAGAAATACATACATATATACCTACATTTAAGTTAAAAGTTTTACAAATTAACACAATATATATATATATAAATGACTTCTATTTTGAGTTGTGTGTGTGTATTAAAGCTGGTTATGACCACATCTAAATTGATTTTCACAAATGGGCTATGACCACACTTTGAAAAGCTATACCACAGGGTCTCTCACTGCAAGGTCATCTTGCAATAGTCTGCATAGGTGCCAAGGGCACCATTCTCAGGGGCCTCTTGCTTTCAGGTTCTCATGTTGTCATCTGAAATTCTTAATACTTATTTTATCTTTGAACTTGTGTTTTGGAAGTGATGCCCAACAGGACAATGGAGCATGAAACTTGAGCAGAAAGAGGTGCAATCTGTATGTCCATTGCTCCTTGACCTCATTCATATATAGTACTCATGATGCCCCATGAGCACAGAATGCTAGTGAATCGACATTGGATGGGAATTCAGCGAGACTCCAAGTGAGAATGTGGTTAAGTATGCTTTGTCTGACTGAGTAAATGGGGACAAGGACAGCGTGGGGAGGCCATGCTTGCAATTGAAACCTGAATTTGCTTCACCTGTAAAGAAACATGATGACATTCTAAGAATTACAAATTACCGAGTAGCCTTATCATATCCTTTCTTACTCATGTCACTTCCCTGTATTAACCAAGCACTTAGGCTAAAAATGATGACATAGAAAGAAAGGGAAAGATAGGGCAATCCAGAGTGCCTTTTCCTTTCAGTCTGTCCTTGATCATCAGTGGGACAGAGAGAATGAATGTTGGTAGAGAGTGTGTGTGTGTGTGTGTCAAGAACAAAAACTATTTAGTTTTGTGTAGTATATCTGATTTCTGGTAAGAATGAAATACATAAACATGTATTAATTATGAAATAAAAATTGTGTAATTTTGGTGATTCTGTAGATGAGTTAAATATTATTATATTTTAATTTTAAACTGTCATTGTATAGAATAAAGATGAATAATAAAATTCATGCACATATTTAAAATTTCTTGTCTTAGAATGACATTAAATAGTAAATTAAAAAAACATGATAAGTCAGTGAGGGAGAGACCACCAAAGAAAATGAAAAGCTTTGTAGTACCTATACTGGCAGTTTTCCTGGTTTTTTAATTGGGGGTCTATCATTTTCATTTTCCTCTGAGATCTGCAATTTATGCAGCTGCCAGGAGTTGGGTTTACCACCCTCCCCAATAGTATGTCCATGGCCTAATCTGTGGACCTGTGAATATTACTTTATATGGCAAAAGAGTGAATATTACCTTATTTGGCAAAAGAGTAAACAACTTTTATGACAAAAGATGTGGTTAAGTTTAGGGTCTTAAGAGGAGGAGCTCTTCCTGGATTATCTGCTGCTGCTGCTGCTAAATCACTTCAGTCGTGTCCAGCTCTGTGCTACCCCATAGAGAGCAGCCCAACAGGCTCTGCAGTCCCTGGGATTCTCCAGGGAAGAACACTGGAGTGGGTTGCCATTTCCTTCTCCGATGCATGAAAGTGAAAAGTGAAAGTGAAGTCGCTCAGTCTTGTCTCACTCTTAGCAACCCCATGGACTGCAGCCCACCAGGCTCCTCCACCCATGGGATTTTCCAGGCAAGAGGACTGGAGTAGGGTGCCATTGCCTTCTCCACCTGGATTATCTAGATGGATCCTAAGTCCCTAAATACAGTCAATGGTTATTGATATTTCTCCCGGCAATCTTGATTCCAGCTTGTGTTTCTTCCAGTCCAGCATTTCTCATGATGTACTTTGCATAGAAGTTAAATAAGCCGGGTGACAATATACAGCCTTGACGTACTCCTTTTCTTATTTGGAACCAGTCTGTTGTTCCATGTCCAGTTCTAACTGTTGCTTCCTGACCTGCATACAGATTTCTCAAGAGGCAGGTCAGGTGGTCTGGTATTCTCATCTCTTTCAGAATTTTCCACAGTTTGTTGTGATCCATACAGTCAAAGGCTTTGGCATAGTCAATAAAGCAGAAATAGATGTTTTTCTGGAACTCTCTTGCTTTTTCCATGCAGATGATACCACCCTTATGGCAGAAAGTGAAGAGGAACTAAAAAGCCTCTTGATGAAAGTGAAAGAGGAGAGCAAAAATGTTGGCTTAAAGCTCAACATTCAGAAAGCGAAGATCATGGCATCCAGTCCTATCACTTCATGGGAAATAGATGGGGAAACAGTGGAAACAGTGTCAGACTTCATTTTGGGGGGCTCCAAAATCACTGCAGATGGTGATCACAGCCATGAAATTAAAAGACGCTTACTCCTTGGAAGAAAAGTTATGATCAACCTAGATAGCATATTCAAAATCAGAGACATTACTTTGCTGACTAAGGTCCATCCAGTCAAGGCTATGGTTTTTCCAGTGGTCATGTATGGATGTGAGAGTTGAACTGTGAAGAAGGCTGAGTGCTAAAGAATTGATGCTTTCGAAGTGTGATGTTGGAGAAGACTCGTGAGAGTCCCTTGGACTGCAAGGAGATCCAACCAGTCCATTCTGAAGGAGATCAACCCTGGGATTTCCTTGGAAGGAATGATGCTGAAGCTGAAACTCCAGTACTTTGGCCACCTCATGCGAAGAGTTGACTCACTGGAAAAGACTCTGATGCTGGGAGGGATTGGGGGCAGGAGGAGAAGGGGACAATAGAGGATGAGATGGCTGGATGGCATCACTGACTCGATGGACATCAGACTGAGTGAACTCCAGGAATTGGTGATGGACAGGGAGGCCTGCCGTGCTACGATTCATGGGGTCACAAAGAGTCAGACACAACTGAGTGACTAAACTGAACCAAACTGAACTGATCTTTATAAGATGGATATACAGAGAAGAGGAGGAGACAACGGGACCATGGCTTGGAATGATCAACCAAAGCCAAGGAAGGCCCGGGGCCCCTAGAAGCTGGAAGACACAGAACAGAAACAACTGTATGGCCTCTCATTAGAGAACAGCCCAGCAGACATCTGGATTTTAGACTTCTAGTTTCTAGAATTGAGAGATTAAAAAAAATATTGTTGTTGTAAGCCATCCAGCTTGTGGTAATTTGTTTTATAGCCCTAAGAAACTAACACCCTAACTTTCACTAAACTTCCTTTCTCAAACTAGGTGTGTGGACCTTAGCATGGAGGTCCACCTCTCCTCTAGTTGCTCTGCGTCATCCTGCATCACCCAGATGCTAATTTCTGATCATTGTACCTGCTAGTTTTGCCCCTTTATGTTGTCTCTGAGATCTAAATTCCTTGGGAATAAAGACAAGGTCTCAAAGACTTTGCCCTCTAGACTGTCTTGGAAAATACTAGTTTTATAGAAAATTTTCAGTGGATTCCTATTGACTGACCATAGGCTTGAAATAGTGATGAGGTTTTTATTTTATTCTTATATTTTTCTCTTTAACATTTAGATGACTCATGTGTGTACTAGTTGCCTCAGCCATGTCTGACTCTGTGCAACCCTATAGACTGTAGCTCCCCAGGCTCCTCTGTCCATGGGCTTCTCCAGCCAAGGACACTGGAGTGGGTCGCTGTGTTCTCTTCCAAGGGATCTTTCCGATCCAGGGATCGAACCTGGATCTCTTATATCTCTTGCATTGGCAGGAGGATTCTAATATCTCTTCCCTACCTGAACAGCAAAACCTTTAAAACAGTCTCAGACAAATTTGTTTTAACAAAGTTACTATTTTACAAAAGCCTAAAACTGATTTAAATCCAAATTATTTAATAACCTTACATTTCTATTAAAGAACATCAGTCTCAGATAGCATGTATACTAGAGGCCTTTCTGCTCTTGTGTCAGATACTATTGGTTTGATTACATATAGTAGAATTTAAGGCTAACAGGGAGGTATTTGGGGACAAGAACTTTTCGATATTCTTTGAATCAGAACTTGGAATGGAGCACATAGTAAACACAGTGTACATGCCTTATTTAAAGCATACATGGATTTTAACTTTTTTTTAATCGTGTGGAATTTTTTTAGACAAACTTAGTTTAGTAAATATGTATTGAGTATCTTTGGGGGGAGGCACCCTTACTAGTTAGCTGTGGGGTACACAAAAATTATTACACAGTTCCTGTCCTGAAGTGACTGACTTTCTAGGAGGGTTCAGCAACTATATAAATAATTTCAATCTGGTAACTAACACATACACACACACACACACACACACACATACACATATATGCTATAGGTATGCTAAGGAAGAAAATAATTCAGAAAGGAATGATTGAGGAAGAGTCATCAAAGACTGTGATATTCGGCCCACATCTCAAAGAATGGTAGTTTTATCACTAGCCAAACAATTTTAGAGGAAGGATATTCTAGGAAGAGACCTCACACAAGCCAGGAGAATGTAAGTACTGTAGTATCTATAGGGCCCTGATAAAGTATAGTATAGTATAGTATACTGTATAGTATAGTATAGTATAGTACAGTATTCTGTAAGTACAGTATACTATAGTATAGTATCAGTATAGTATACAGATAAAGTTTCTAGAGGCTGTGTGTGGGTCAGATGTGGTAGGAGATGTGACTTAAAAAGGTGTTTGAATTCAATCACTTAGAGCCTTGAACACTGAGCTAAGAAAATCATACTTTATCCTGTAAGATGCAAGAAATTTCGCAGGGTTTTGAGCAAAGGAAACATGTCACCTGAACTTTGTGCCATGTTACAGAGGTGTGGGATGAAGAGATAAGGATTTAATTGTAAAGGGAGATATTACATAGATTTAATGAAGAGATTAAACAGCATAGATTTGGAAAGTAGCTTGAAAGATATAATGAAAGAAATAAAGTTGTCTGAGAGATAATTAACAAGTGGAATCAACAGGTCTTAGTGACTGATGAGATATGAGCATAGACTTGAGTGAGAGATAAGTCCAATAAAACTGTCCTGAGGACAGTGTGATTAGGTGAAGCACGTAGGAAACATAGGAGAAGGTACAGTTTTGGAAAGAAACTTCCAGAGTGTAAGTTCAGGACATGGTAATTTTGAATTACCAGTCAATGTTTTGAATTGGAGCCCATTAGATATAAAATTTGCAGTCATCAGTGTGGAGAATGTGTTTGAAGCCACCAGAGAGAGTGAACCCAGGAACAAAGTACAGAGTGAGAGGAAAGGAAGGAAAGAAGGGGAGGATTTCATTGTAGTCAATTTACCTTGGCATCCCTGAATGCTCCTGAAATTCAGAGGCCCCCTCCAAGAAAAATTTTTAGTCTGGTTTTTAGAGCATAACTTTATACAGTAAAATTCATCCTTGAACATGTACAGTTCTATGAGTTTGATGGCTACGTACAGTTGTATAACCGTGACCAGAATCAAGACCTAGAGCATTCCTATTTCTGTCCAAAAGTTCCTGTATGCCTTTTAGTAGTTAATTATCTCCCCACACTAGCCCCTGGGTAACAACTAGTTATTTTTCTAACCCAATATTTTTGTTTTTTTTCAGAACGTCTTATGAATGGATCGTAGCAACAAGCAATTTTTGAGTTTGGCTTCCTGTATTTAATTGAAGGCAGGAGGAGAAGGGGAAGACAAAGGATGAGACGGCTGGATGGCATCACTGACTCGATGGACATGAATTTGAGCAAGCTGTGGGAGCTGGTGATGGACAGGGAAGCCTGGTGTGCTGCAGTCCATGGGGTTGCAAAGAGACAAACGCAGACTGAGCAACTGAACTGAACTTGAGATTTATCCAAGTTGTTGCAAGTATCAGTAGTCCATCTCTCTTTATGGTAAGCAGTATTCCCTGTGTGGAGACACCACAGTTTATCCATTCACCACTTGACACACAAATGGGTTGCTTCCAGTTTTTGCTGCTTATAAATAAAGGTCTTATAAACATTTGTATACAGACTTCTGTGGAAACACAGTTTTCATTTTTAGGGGTAAATCTTAAGAGTCGGATTGCTGGATGGTATGGCAAGTCTAAATGCAATTTTATGAGAAACTGCCAAACTGTTTTCCTGAGAAGTTACTCTGTTTTGCATTCTTCTTGGCAGTGACTGGGCTTCCCAGGTAGCTCTAGTGGTAAAGAACATGTGTGCCATTGGGGGAAACATGAGAGACATGGGTTTGATCCCTGGGTTGGGAAGGTCCCCTGAAGGAGGAGGTGGGCATGGCAACCCACTCCAGTATTCTTTCCTGGAATATTCCATGGACACAGCAGCCTGGCAGGCTTCAGTCCACAGGGTCACAAAGAGTCGGACATGACTAAAGCGACTTTGCACACACAGCAGTGCCTGAGAATTCTACTGCTCTTCACTCTTGTCAGTACTTTGTGTTGCTGTTATTTATCATCCTTTAGGTGTGGGTTGTATCTCATTGCAGTCAATTTTTTGTGTGTGTTGGAATATGTGCACTCATTTGGGAAAAGGGTCTGTAACTCCATCAGATTCTTAAGGTTTGTGAACTTGAAGGTGAAGAATCACCAAATCATGAACTTGGAGAATGAAGAGAGGTCAGAAAAGCACACTGAGAAGATTAGAACGAGTTTAAGAATAGAGTCTGCAATGCAGAGGGAAAAACAAATTGTATAACATGAACTGAGAAAATGATGCTGTACTTAATAAGGGAAGAGTCCTGCTCACCTCTGAGATGCCTTTTCAGTGGAGTGGGGAGTAAGAGAAGAAAAACACGAGAGAGCCAGTTTAAAGCAGAAATGAAAAGGAAGGAGATGGAGGCAGGACGTGCAGGCCATTCCTCTAAATACCAGCATAGAGGATTCCTCTAAACATCCGAGCCTTTCCCTGTTGCTGGAAAAATCACTTCTGGGGAGCCCTAGAAGAGGTAATTTTGATAACAGTGAGCAGTGTTATTGGTGTGAACATTATTTTTTAAAATGTGGTTCTTCAGTATACACTAGATTTTACTGGCATTGACTTCATATTTTCCTGAGAAGCAAATCCGTTCTACCACTGATGCCACTGACTTGGCTGGAAAGAACTTTTGGGCACACAGAGTGTTATTGCGGCTGAAAAAGCTTTCCCTAAGCTCATGTCTGAGAGTTTTACAACATGCAATAGTATGCTGTCAGGACATTTTACAAGTCAGCTGACGCGAGCTGCAGGGCCACAATCATTACCCTTTCCCAACGGCCTGCTGCTGGGCGCAACCTCAGCTAATCTATCTGGACATTTCCCCAAACACAGAGAAGATGAGTGCACTGAAATACAGAGGCAGTCAGCATGTGGTCAGCCAGGATTCACTGCTATGCTTTCAGTCTCTGTGTAGAGTATGAGAAAAGTTGTGGAAGAAGAGGAGACAAAGAGTAAAACTCAGACATCTTCAGAGAACAGTTTTACTAGTCGAGGTATAATGTGAATATATGAGAGCGATCCATTCCTGAGTCTGTCTGTCTGCTCTTGGAGCACACTGAAGAAACTAGGAAGCAGAAAATACTCAAATATACTCTCCCCTATCATTTCCTCTCAGTGTTGCTCTCTGTTTCTCTCTTATACATACACACCCATCCTACATATTTTGATTCCTTCCAGCTCCATATTCAGTCTCCTGTGTTCTCATTTTGAAATGGGCCAGGCAGATGCCTGGTATTAGGGCTGTGAGTAGCTTGTCCTCCACTAGCTCACCTCTAAGGCAGCTAGAATAAGAGTATCACATTCATGCTATTACAAGACTGGAAATCTTGTCTAATGTCTACTTTCTCTCCTTAACTAGCCTAGATGTTCGATTCACAATTCTACTTGATTTACACATCAATGCTCTATCTCAGAACAGATCACAAAATAGGTCACTGCAACAAGTGTGGTCCCCTGGGAAAAGCATAGGACCCACGAGATGGGTTTGAGACACAGTTCTGTTATGTACTTGCTATGAGCCAGTTACTGAATTTTCCTTTCCCAGGATTTTCATCAATAAGAGGGAAACAAATAGCTTCTAATTCATCCTTCATCTTGTACTGGGTGCTGAAACAATGTTGTAGAAGTTCATATGACCTCTAGAGAGTCTGACAGTAATTGCTATCCTCACTAATAATAGTTGCTATTATCACTCTCTACAGACAGGCAGCCTTGGTTTCTCTCTGACGCCTCTTCCCTGGGAGCCGCCATTGGTGCTTCTTGTCTAGGAATTCTGCCCTCTTCTCTTCCTTGACATTTCTTCTATCTCCTACGAACAGACTTAAACTCAACATTGCAAACTGTACTTTCTAACTTAGACATTCTTACAGCAGACAAGTTACCATACTTGCTGGAATCTGTGGCTATCTCTCTTTTTTCCCTCCACTTTATCATTAGGAGTCAGGATAATCTTTTCAAAACAACCTCTCCCCTGTACTATTTACTCCTCTTTCCTCCATAGCATCAGTTTTAGTCAACTGGTGGATGCTCTTGAATGGAGAATTTAGGGAAACACTAATATAAGTGAGGTCCCCCCGCCCCTGGCCACAAGGTGAATTAGGGTTGCAGCTTCCTGGTTTATGTGAGCACAGATAGTTATTTTCCTGAAATGGGTACTCCACAAACACTCTCAGTCTCTGTTCAACCATTTTCTAACAATGCTCCTTCTAGATTTCCTGATAATTAAGGTTTTTACAAAAGTGTATGTGAATGAAAGCCCTTATCATTGCACAGAGTTTTAGACAAAGCCTTACACAGTCAGGGTGGTAGCAATAGAAAACTTGTCAAGGTGTATGATAGGTAAGTTCACTCATGGGAAACCAAGTCCTAAGATGTCAATGCAAATCAGGTTTGCCATTCCCTTCTCCAGGGGCTCTTCCTGACCCAGGAAATGAACCTGGGTCTCCCGCATTGCAGGGGGATGCTTTACCCTCTGAGTCACCAGGAAAGCCTAGAGAGAACCCATCGAACTGGAGCTACAAACTACCATTTGCCTGAAGACACCCCACCCATGCTAATGTGAATGGTATGCTCGGGCCAAGGATGAATGTGACTCTTTAGGATTTCGAAACCGGCTGAAGACTTTGAAATAATGGTTCAAGAGTTGTTTTATGTTGATCATCACATGACTGAATTATAGACTATGATCTCTTCTTGCTTCAGAGTTCCCTTGAGGAGTAATTTGTATTTGTGTTCTCTGATCTGTACAATGTCAAAAAATGCTAAAAGTGGAATGATGATAGGGCGATGATACACATCAAAGAAATTCTGTTATTTTTGCCTTTTATTAGACCAAATTGGGTATTTTTTTAAAAAACCATGATTTGACAAACTATTTCTATGCACACAGAGTCCACTTTATAAAAGGTATTGGTGAATATTTGCTGTTCTGTCACTAAATCATGTTCAGTTCTCTGCAACCCTGTGGACTGCAGCACATAAGGCTTCCTTGTCCTTTACTAGCTCCTGGAGCTTGCTGAAATTCATGCCTACCGAGTTGGTGATGCTATCTAACCATCTCATTTCTGCTGCCCTCTTCTCCTTTTGCCTTCAATCTTTCCTAGCATCAAGGTCTTTTCCAGTGAACGAGTTTCTCATAGCAGGTGGCCAAATATTGGAGTTTCAGCATCAGCCCTTTCGGTGAATATTCAGGATGGGTTTCCTTTAGGAGTGACCGGCTTGATTTCCTTACAGTTCAGGGACTCTCAAGAGTCTTCTCAAATACCACAATTGAAAGCACCAATTCTTTGGTGCTCAGCCATACTACATAAGTGAAATTATATAAGGTCAGTTTTTATATATGTCAAGTCAGCTGCAAGATATTCATTTGTTAACATGACCTTTCTTCCCAGCTCTCTATTTAGAAAATGGTTCTTATGCTATTTCAAATCTCAGTTGGAGGGCAAAGAGTGAACAGTCCTCTAAAAGATCTAGAGATGGAATTGAATTCGAACTTCTCAAAACTTTAACAATTTCCCTTTCCCATTTTACCTACCTGTGAGGTCTCCAAATTGCTGTGGGATTAGATTAGCCCTGGAATCAACACAAGCCCCTGGGGCCTCATAGAGATGTGCTGTTCCAGTCCTAAGTTTTACTGAGGCAAGCTCACCCTAGAGAGGTAAGTAAGTTGGCCTTTCTTTGGGTATCTATGCTGGGAAGGCTTTATTTTGCATATCTGGTTACTTTTTAATTAAAGTGGTGATTTACTATACCCACTTACACTTCTCTTTCAAAAGAAAGCTGCCCAGAATTTTCAGCATCACAACTGAACCATTTTGTGGCAACTTCATTCACCTGTCAAGCTTACTTTGAGGGATATTTGTCAGCATGGAGATCAACATGGGAGCTGCCCATGAGCACTCTCAGTGATGTTTCATCCTTACCACTCCCGTAGGCAAACCCTCTCTGACTTTGCCAGGGAACAATAGGCTACTGACTGAGTGAAAAATAAATGTCTTTGTAGAACCTTCTTTCTTAGAAGCCAAGTATCTTTTGGTATAACATCTAGGATTGAAAACACGATGTATCAGCAATGAAAATGAACAATGTAGGTCATGCATTTTCACCCATGCTTGACTTTTTTGGGCTTAGCTTTATTGAAAATGAGCCAAAGCACCTTTCAAAACTCAGCTGAATTTTGAGAGTCAGTATGGAGTATATAAAGTAGAAAATTATTTTCTGAGAAGAGGTGATTCTTGGGGAAACACAGACACAGAGCTTGAAATAGTTAATACCCAGCTAACTACAAACTAGGCAATCATTTATAGAATGATTCATGAATGTGGAAAAAGTTCACTTTTAAAACCATTAGCCCAATGATAAGATCGTTAAGAATTTCATCCAAAGCACCATTCCCTGCCTATTGAGAGTCTTTTAGTGTTTGTGGGAGATAACCTCTTGACTTTCTTTTTCTGCAATATGCCTTGTCTGGTGAGCCTAGAGTTTGGCACAAAAAGATAACACATTCCCTCCTGTGGACTTTGACAAATTCAAGTTCTGAGTCTACTGAAACCATGTATTCTTATCCAAAGAAATCTAAGAATCAGCATGTTCTTTTTAGTTAAATTAGTCACTCTCTAATCTTTGCTTAATTTTTGTCATAGCACTGTTATGTGGCCATTGGCAGTTTTAGCAAAGATTATGGCATTATTAATAAAGTTAAAATTAATAACGATTTTAACCTTGTATGGTTTTGTGAAATTCAATAACAATGAATACCATTGACCCTTGAACAACGTGGGAGTTGGAGGGGATTAATGGTGTCAACCATCCGTGCAATTGAATATCAGGTGTAACTTGTTGTTCAGTTACTAAGTCAAGTCTGACTATTTGTGACTCCATGGACTGCAGCATGTCAGGCTTGGCTGGATATGTACTCAGTTCCCCTGTATCTGTAGTTCTGCACCAGCAGATTCAACATACAAGGACAGCATAGAACTATATTTTTAAAAATCCACATATAAGTGGACTTGGGAGGTTCAAACACATGTTGTTCAAGGGTCAACTGTATGAACAATTTTGAGATCTGGAGGCAGGGTAGGCACTTTTCACACATGCAGTTAATCCTGATGACCGGTGAGTTAATATATGAAAAACCACATAGCACTTGATACATAGCAAATGCTCATTTCAGTGACCTAATTTTCCAATCTCTCCATCTTGTGTCCTCAAAAGGGGCTTCAACTGTTACATGTTCATAGCTACTATATGGTTTCAACTATTCTCTGATGTTGGAGCAAAACTTCAAGTACAGCACGAAAGTAAAACTCAAACTCAAATTTCCATAGCTTCAAAATGGACTAATTATTTATGTTAGCAATGACTGTGAAAACTTATAACGTCTTCAGAACCAAGGCATTGGTTTCCTACCACCTTAGATGACTCTTTCTGGAAGCATGCTTCTATTGCTGAGAGCATCAGCCTTTCTAGCCCTTTGTTTCTGTCTAACCAAATAGCTGGGGAAATTTGCTTCATAATCTCTCGAATCACAGCAAACCTATAATTGACAGGAGAAATATCAGCTTCCTCAGTCTCTGAACCTTCCCTTTCCTCATTGAAGTGGAATTCATCTGTGTCATGGAGATTGTACAGGAAAAGCAAATGCACTGAGAAATTCCTGGTATTTCTATCAGTTGTGATGAACATGGCTTACATGTGTTAAGCTATATGGCAACTACTTTGCAAACATTTCTGTTAATCCCTATGACATTGTTGCTAAGAAATATTATCAGCTTCACTTACAGATGAAAAAACTAAGGCATAAAGAGGTTAATAATAATTTGTCCAAGACTATCTCTCTCGAGATGCTAAGGAGGGAATTTAAATATAGGTCATCTAAATGCAGAACTGTGGTCTACAGACCAGCACCCTGTTGAGAACCTGACAGCAGGGAATCAAGAGAAAGAAGAGCTATAGGAGAGTGCTCACCAATACGCTAATCCAGTGAGCCTTTCCCCAGCAGGGAGGTCCCTATAAGGTTGACGTTCGCTGAGGATCCTCACTATTTTCTAAGTGAAAATGTCTTCATATTAACATTTATTATTACATAAAATAATTTGGGATGGTGATATTTGTCAATATCTATTTATCCTGGTAAAACTGAAAGGCACTTGGGAATCATTTCACAATATATGTAAATATCAAATCATCATCCTGTATACTTGAAATAAACATGCTAGACATTAGTAAGACCTCAAAAGTAAACAAACAAACAAAAAAACCAGAATCCCAAATAAATGTATAAATATACCATCCTAAATTTCACTGCTATAACCTGGCCTATTTCCCTCTATTTCAAGCTGAGTGTTGGCTAGTATACAGAGAAAGTGAAAGTGAAGCTGCTCAGTCGTGCCGACTCTTTGCGACCCCACGGATAGTAGCACGCACCAAGCTCCTTTGTCCCACGGGATTTTCAAGGCAAGAGTACTGGAGTGGGTTGCCATTTCCTTCTCCAGAGGGAATCTTCCCAACCCAGGGATTGAACCTAGTTCTGCTGCATTGTAGACAGATGCTTTACCATCTGAGCCACCAGGGAAGTCTAGTATATGGAGAAGTAGGTTAGAAATCTAAAAGAAAAACTGAGAGGAGGCAAAAGAGAGAAAGAGAAATAAACACAGAAGTAGGAGAAGAAGACAGTGGTCACCAGCTGAGTAAAAAATAGATTTCACTAAAACCCTGTCACCCTTCTGTGTGCCAGATGTGCCCCCTCTCTGACATATCCTTCTCTGAGTCTCAGGCCTTCACCCCTCTCGGCACTGCAATACTCAGAGCCCATGCTCATTATTTAGTTAACACTTTCTAGTCTATGTTGTAAAGCTATGACTGCCTTGGACAACACCTTTTCAGGTGGGTTGTTGAATAGTCCTCGCTGCAGCACTAGAGAAATGTTTTCAGGTTCACACAAGCATTATTTGATGATCAGCATCAGCATCTCAACCATTATGATCTCCACTGGTCACCTGGAAATTTCCAGAGGAGCAATAGGTCCTAGTTAAGAGCCTAGGCTTTGGAGCCAGACTCACTGTGAAAACTGGCTGTGCTGTTAGCTGTGTACCTTCAGCAAGTGCTCTCTGTACGCTGGGGGTGGCAATATCTCCTACTACTGGTGTGAGTGGCTACAACAATAAAATGCTTCAAAAAAAAATTTTTTTTTAAACTTTTTGTGTCATGGACCCCTTTGACAACCTGGGAAAGCTCTTCAAAACTGTTTTCAGAATAATATGTTTTAAATACATAAAATAAAATATACAGTACTATAAAGCAAACCAATCTGAGAGTTTTTCAATATTTTGAAAAATAAATATATGATTAATAATACATACATTAGATAATATCTAAAAGGTTTAATATCAATAGGAAATTTCAAGTTTATAAATATATGTGTTATTTTGAGACAGCTGTAACAGCTGTAATGTAATATGAAAATATCTGTGGTTTCTATTTGTGATAAAAACAAAGATGCTGCTAACATCACCAAAGTTGCTGTTTGCATCTACAGTTGAAAGAAATGCTAAGTTCTAGTTAAAAGTTATGGAAAATAAATACGTCAATTTTTTTCATCTGAGTTCAAAGATCCTCATCAATTCTAGTCTGGACTGTTTGGGAGGAGTCTATGGGCCCCAGGTAAAGACCTTGGACTGATGACAGGCAGGGCTTAGAACAGCAAGTTCAGGGAGAGCTCTATAAATTGTGCATTATTCAAAGGTTTCTTCTTAGGAAAAGAAATAATGTCATGCTATTAGGGTGAACCACATGAAACTGTCAATTTTATAGGTAAAAAAATTAAATATTGGCAATTTCAAATGATTCAATCTAATATAATTCAGGAATTCTGTAAAATATCTTGTGAAATTAATTTAATTCTCTAATTTATACTATTAGGTTCCCGCCCTCACTCCCCAAGAAAGTATATATTAGCTTAGTGGTTTTTTTTTTTAAAAGCATAGATTATTTGGAATTACAGTTGATTATTTCTTTTGGTTCTTTCCAGTAATTTTTGACAAAGACAAATGGACACACTTGGGGGTTATTCTGAGATTTACAATACATCTTTTAAAAATACATTTTATCTTAATTATCAGGGAAGGCAATGGCACCCCACTCCAGTACTCTTGCCTGGAAAATCCCATGGGCGGAGGAGCCTGGAAGGCTGCAGTCCATGGGGTCGCTGAGGGTCGGACACGACTGAGGGACTTCACTTTCACTTTTCACTTTCATGCATTGGAGAAGGAAATGGCAACCCCAAGCATTTGTTATGTCTATGATTTACTCATTTCTAATGATTCATTTAGATCTGGAATAGCTCTTCCATGTTGCCAAAAAAGCTTAGTTTTATTAATTTAGAGGAATTTTGTGATTTAACTAATTTAGGTGTCACATATTCTTTAAAAAGATACTTTAAATATGGTGCCTCAAGCATCCCCAAAAGAGTATATCTAGTATAGTCGAAAAAGTAACTTATCACCTTCAGTAACACAACACTGTTCCTGCATTGAAGGAATGGGAGTAAGGGGAGATTTTAGGTACTTAAATGCAAGTTTTTACAGCAGAGTGTTATCATTGCAGGTTTACTTTTACATGACCCCATTAGATGGTAAAATCTGAGGGTAAGAATTCTCTCTCGTCCATTATGGTATCCCATGCACCTATTTCTGTGGCTGCACAGAGTAGAGATACTAGAAATGTTTGCTGAATGAAAAAATGAAGAGATGAAGGAATACTAGCTACATCAATTGCTCCTCTTACCTTCTGTGATAGATGAGTCAGCGGTTATGATTCAAGTTTGGTGTGCTTTCAGAATTCCAATGTTAAGTTTGAATGCTCAGAAATACTCTCAGTTCTATAAAATATAATTATATAGGAGGGAAACAATTTTGTGAGTGTTAAAAAAATAGATTGCTTTTGAAGACTGTGCATTCTGCGAAAAACAGTGTGTTAATCAAATTAAGCATATAAACAAGATTGCTAAAAGTCTGACTTATGTAAGAAAATCACCTTTCAAGTATTATCAAGCTTTTCAGAAGTATATTTCCGTTCAAATTACTGATCATATTATGAAAAATGGGTAGATTATGGAAAATATGGTCACAAAAATATGTGAAATACACTTAATACTAAAAACACCTGGCATCTAGGAAGTGCTCAAAAATGAATTCATGTGATAAGTAAAAAGTCCTATCAGTTTGTTGTTTAAATTTTTCTGTTTTAAATTTGTGGCAAAACTTTGGCATCTTTTCACATGTTTTATTAACTGTGTGTATTTCTTTTACCCTGAACTGTCTGCTTCTTGTCCTTCTTATTATAATGGGCTTGTCATATTTTCAATTGATCTATGAAAGCTCAGTCTTTCATTTTAGAAATTGACAGTTTCCTTCAGTTAACATTTGACTTCTGGCATTGTGTGTGTGTGCGTGAGTGTGTGTTTTTGTCAAGTCAATGATGAATACTGTCCTATATTTTAAAAGGTTATGTTTAGTTCTTTTATAGATTAATTTTTTTACATTCACACCTTTGATCCATGTAATTTGGGGTTAAGGAATTATGTAGAAATCTAGCCTTATCATTTTCCAAATGGCTATCTAGGTGTCCCAAACTTCTTATTGTAAATCTATTTTTCCATTGATTGGAAATCCCAGCTTTATCGAAGTCACTCTGTATAAACTTGTGTTTCTCAATTCTTTCCATGGAGCTCTCCATTGTTACAAACCACAATTACAGTTGGTTAATCTGTACTCTTTACTTTCTTTCCCAGAATTTTCTTTGCTATTTTTGTGTGTTTATTTTCCAGATAAACTTGAGTCATTTTGCAAGTTTCCCTGAACTTGTAATTTTGATTAGTGTTTGATGAACATTTAAGTCAGTGCTGGACACACAGTAAGCCCTCTGCAAATGTGTAGCATAATTGTAATTTTAGTAATAATTAAGTTTAGATCCTCGCCCCCCCACCCCTACGCCCGACGCCCACTGTCCACCTTGTGGCTCAGCTGGTAAAGAATCTGCCTGCAATGTGGGAGACTTGGGTTTGATCCGCAGGTTGGGGAGATTCCCTGGAGAAGGGAAAGGCAACCCACTCCAGTATCCTGGCCTAGAGAATTCCCATAGTCCATGGGGTCACAAAGAGTTGGACACAACTGAGTGACTTTCACTTTCAAGTTTAGATCAAAAATAATGATAAAGATGAAGAGATTTAACATCTTTGTAATAATGAGTCTGTTTATTCAATGGAAAATTTGGATAATTTCCACTTAAAAAAAATTTACCCTAGAACTTGAAATGTTTTTCTACTCACTGTCATTCTCTTGCAACAACTTAGACCTTCTTCTTCCTCAAGTCCTTCCCAGTATCTATATTTTTGTAGGAAAAAAAATCATTGTCATGAGGTTTCAGCCACTTTATTTTCTCTAGGGAAATTTGCAAGGGTCTTCCCTTGGTGTTCCTTCTCCCCTCCTCCCTCCAGTTACAAATGATCCTCATGTTGCTAAATCCAATGGCCAATTTCCATGCCTCATTGGACTTGATTTCTCAGCAGAGCATTTAAAACAGGTTTTACCACTTCTTTCTGGAAATACTCTTCCGCCACATTACTCTTGGATTTTCACCATCTCTCTGACTGTGTCTTCTAAGCCTCTTGACATTTTTTTCTTTAAATTTTTGTTTTTAAATTATGAAAGTATGGTAACACATTTATAAGAGAGTTGGAAAATACAGAACAAAGAACATATAGTTCTACTATATGTTACAATTGTTTTAAGTGAATAAATTAAGACAGTAGGAGTTTCAATATCAAAATCTCAAAAATTAATAGAATGAATGGACAGAAAAGTATGATATAGTAGATCTGAAAAGCACTATGAATCACTTCAACATAACTAAAATAGAAACAATTTTCACACAAGAGCAGGATACAAATTCTATTCAAGTTCCCATAGATTATAAACCAGGAGACACTGGAACATATCCAGAGACATAAAACTAGATGCAAAAATTTCATGGTCAAAAGATATTGAAATCATGCAGAGTCTATTCTCTTATCATTGTGGAATTATGTTAGAAATATATATCAAAAGATATTTGAAAACAACTCACATATTTTCGAATGCATTTACCAAGAGAGATCTTTGACTTAGCCATTGAAAGCCTCAATAAAATTAGAAGACTGAAAACACACAGAGGGTAATTGAAGAGAAGAAAGTACTTAAATGAGAAATTAATATCGACATGAGAAATTAATAAAGATACTTTTAAAATCTCATGTATTTGCAAACTAAGTCAACTTTTAAGTGATGGGCAAATCTAAGAAGCCATAATTTTCCTTTCTAAATGGAAAATTTGAAAGTATTTGTACCAGAATAAAAATGAAAAAAGAATTTATCAGAATTTGTTGTATCAGCTAAAGCTGCTTAGTATAACTAAATACAATGTAGAATCTTGAATAAGACATGAAGACAAATAATGGACGCTAGCACAAAGTTTTGTGAAATTTGAACAAAATCTGTACTTTAGTTACTAACACTGTATCACATGTGAATTTCCTTTTTTTAAAAAAAATAACATCAGTTCAGTTCAGTTCAGTTGAGTTGCTCAGTCATGTCCGACTCTTTGCAACCCCATGAATCGCAGCACGCCAGGCCTCCCTGTTCGTCATCATCTCTCGGAGTTCACTCAGACTCATGTCCATTGAGTCCGTGATGCCATCCAGGCATCACATCCTTGGTCGTCCCCTTCTCCTCCTGCCCCCAATCCCTCCCAGCATCAGAGTCTTTTCCAGTGAGTCAACTCTTCGCATGAGGTGGCCAAAATACTGGAGTTTCAGCTTTAGCATCATTCCTTCCAAAGAAATCCCAGGCTCTATCTCCTTCAGAATGGACTGGTTGGATCTCCTTGCAGTCCAAGGGACTCTCAAGAGTCTTCTCCAACACCACACTTCAAAAGCATCAATTCTTTGACGCTCAGCTTTCTTCACAGTTCAACTCTCACATCCATACATGACCACAGGAAAAACCATAGCTTTGACTAGACAGACCTTAGTCAGCAAAGTAATGTCTCTGCTTTTGAATATACTATCTAGGTTGCTCATAACTTTTCTACCAAGGAGTAAGTGTCTTTTAATTTCATGGCTGCAGTCACCATCTGCAGTGATTTTGGAGCCCCCCAAAATAAAATCTGACACTGTTTCCACTGTTTCCCCATCTATTTCCCATGAAGTGATGGGACCAGATGCCATGATCTTTGTTTTCTGAATGTTGAGCTTTAAGCCAACTTTTTCACTCTCCTCTTTCACCTTCATCAAGAGGCACTTTAGCTCCTCTTCAATTTCTGCCATAAGGGTGGTGTCATCTGCATATCTGAGGTGATCAATATTTCTCCCGGCAATCTTGATTCCAGCTTGTGTTTCTTCCAGTCCAGCGTTTCTCATGATATTCTCTGCATATAAGTTAAATAAGCAGAGTGACAATATACAATAAGCAAAGTGACGTACTCCTTTTCCTATTTGGAACCAATCTGTTGTTCCATGTCCAGTTCTAACTGTTGCTTCCTGACCTGCATACAGATTTCTCAGGAGGCAGGTTAGGTGATCTGGTATTCCCATCTCTTTCAGAATTTTCCACAGTTTGTTGTGATCCACACAGTCAAAGGCTTTGGCATAGTCAATAAAGCAGAAATAGATGTTTTTCTGGAACTCTCTTGCTTTTTTCATGACCCAGCGGATGTTGGCAATTTGATCTCTGGTTCCTCTGCCTTTTCTAAAACCAGCTTGAACATCAGGAAGTTCATGGTTCACGTATTGCTGAAGCCTGGCTTGGAGAATTTTGAGCATTACTTTACTAGCATGTGAGATGAGTGCAATTGTGCGGTAGTTTGATCATTCTTTGGCATTGCCTTTCTTTGGAATTGGAATGAACACTGACCTTTTCCAGTCAAGTATTTGTTTATATTCTCCTAATTGAATTAGAAGTTTCAAACTTCATTCAATTTTTTTTTAAAAGATTGCTAATTAGCTTTCTAGACTTTTAGCAGTAATACTACTGTGTTAGTTGATCAGTCATTTCTGATTCCTTGCCACTCCATAGACTACAGCCTGCCAGGCTCCTCTGTCCATGGAATTTTCCCAGTAAGAATACTAGAGTTGGTTGACATTTCCTACTCCAGGGGATTTTCCTGACCCAGGGATTGAACCTGTGTCTCTTGTGTCTTCTGCATTGGCAGGTGGATTCTTTACTACTGTGCCACCTGGAAAGCCCATACATATACAAAAGCTTTTCTATTGCACTTGATACAGTGAGCCTCTTTGATTTTTAAATGTTCAGATTCATCAGGAATTTCCTCTGGGCCACTTTTTCCTTTCTCTTTTCACTCTCAATGCTCATAACTATCAACCTTAACTTTAAATACTACCTATACGCCAAAGACTTAAAAAGCTTTTATCCCTGGTATGTATTCCTTTTTCTGTGTTCCAGATGGAAAGATCTACTTGCCTTCTTGAAACCTCCACTTAGAAGTTTTGGCGGCATCTTATTTTAGATGTAAAATTGAACCAAACTATCCCCTACCCCACTTCAGATCTTCATTTCCTCTCACTCAACCTGCCTGGGAACATTGCTTCCCCATCACTCAATCATACATGTCAAAATCTGGGTATAATCCATGATGTCAATGTCTCACATTCAAATCATTCCTAAATCTGTCCAGTTATCTCTTGATCTCTTGAATCCATTTACATATCACCAGCTTCACAGAGCCCTCTCCTCCCTCAATTCCAAAAGCCCCATCACTAACCTGGATTTCCACAACCTTCTTTTTTCTGCTTATTTATGAAGATCTTTCCAACCAAGCTCTGCTCTACCTAAAAGTCAAAATAATAGGTAAAAATGTAAAATTGAAATATTACTGCCTTGCTTAAAGCATTTTTATGGCTTTGTGTTATTAACATGATAAAATTACTATAATCCACAAGTATAAATGACCTGTCCCAAATTAATCTTCAGCATTACCTTCTGTCAATCTTCCTTATGATCACTATTCTCTGCTGAGACCCCATTCCCTCAAAGGTGAAAATCTTCATTTGTACTCATGCTTTTATCGTTGTTGTTCAGTCACTAAGTTGTGTCTGATTCCTTGCAGCTCCATAGACTGCAGCACACCAGGCTCCTTTGTCCTCCACTCTCTCTCAGGGTTTGCTCAAATTGATGTCCATTGAGTCACTGATGCTATCTAACCATCTCATCCTCTGCTGCCCTCTTATCCTTTTATCTTCAATGTTTTCTAAGCATCAGGGTCTTTTCTAATAAGCTGGTAATTTGCATCATATGGCCAAAGTATTGCAGCTTCATAACAGGCTTTAAGTGTTACATCTTCAAGGGGGTCTTTCTTGACCCTTGAGTACAGGTTAGATTCCAATATCATACGTACCCATGGGCGCCAATACTTTTCTCTAACTACATCATAGTAGTTCCTGTACAGCTTTTTGTGTGTTTATTTCTTTATAATCTATTTCTATTAATATTATTAGATTGTATTCTACATATCAGAGATTACATAATTTTTAAAACCTTTTCAATTTAAAATAATAAAGCCACATTCTATTGCAAGAAATAATGTAGAAGAATTCTTTGTATATCTCATGTGCTTTCCCCCAGTGACAACATATTGAATAACCATAGTACAATATCACAACCAGAAAACTGACATCAATAGAATCTGTTAACCTGACTCAGAGTTCATCAGTTTTACATGTATTCATCACATGTATGTGTGTCATTCCATGCAATTTTTTATCACATGGAGATTCATGATCACCACCATAGTCAAGGTGCAGAAAATTTCTATTATAAATACCTCGTGTGTTACACTTTTATAGCCACAGCCACCTCCCTTCCTGTGATTTTTTTTTAAATTGCAATATCTCATGACTTAAGATAGAACTTGGTATTGTAAGTATTTAAAGAATATTTGTCACATGTGAAGTAAATTAAATAATTTATTAAAGTTGTAATTTATTAAAATAATCTTCCACAACTATAAAGGATTTATCCTAGAAATTTGTGGGAGAAAAACCTAACAAAATTCAGAAATAAAACGGCCCTACTTCACTTCACTTCACTTCAATAACTTATATGCAGAGTACATCATGAGAAACACCGGGTTGAAGGAAAACACAAGCTGGATTGCTGGGAGAAATATCAATAACCTCAGATAAGCAGATGACACCACTTTTATGGCAGAAAGTGAAGAGGAACTAAAAAGCCTCTTGATGAAAGTGAAAGAGGAGAGTGAAAAAGTTGGCTTAAAGCTCAACATTCAGAAAACGAAGATCATGGCATCCAGTCCCATCACTTCATTGCAAATAGATGGGGAAACCGTGGCTGAATTTATTTTGGGGGGGTTTCAAAATCTCCACAGATGGTGACTGCAGCCATGAAATTAAAAGACGCTTACTCCATGGAAGGAAAGTTACAGCCAACCTAGACAGCATATTAAAAAGCAGAGACATTACTTTGTCAACAAAGGTCCATCTAGTCAAGGCTATGGTTTTACCAGTAGTCATGTATGGATGTGAGAGTTGGGCTATAAAGAAAGCTGAGTGCCGAAGAATTGATGCTTTTGAACTGTGGTGTTGGAGAAGACTCTTGAGAGTCTTTTTGACTGCAAGGAGATCCAACCAGTGCATCCTAAGGGAGATTAGTCCTGGGTGTTCATTGGAAGGACTGATGATGAAGCTAAAACTCCAATACTTTGGCTACCTGATGTGAAGAGCTGACTCATTTGAGAAGACCCTGATGCTGGGAAAGATTGAGGACAGGAGGAGAAGGGGATGACAGAGGATGAGATAGTTGAGTCCACCAACTCAATGGACATGGGTGTGGGTAGACTCTGGGAGTTGGTGATGGATAGGGAGGCCTGGCGTGCTGTGATTCCTAGAGTCGCAAAGAGTCAGACATGACTGAGTGACTGAACTAAAACTGAGTAATAGACAAATATTATGAAAGTTTTGTGTCAATTTCAAAATAAACTTTCTTTTCAAAGTATAGAACTATTCTTACTTGATAAAGGAACCCACGTTAAAAGAAAGGCAAATGTTAATTCCACAGTAAAACACATTAGTCCCTTTGTTGTCCTCATTATTATTCTATGTTATTTTATAATTTGGTCAATGTAGCAAGACATGAAAAAGCAATGTTGAAAAAATCTTGACATGAGAGACTATCATTGACTTAAAAAATAGTCACAACCTAGAAGTTGAGAGTTATATGTTATTTGGTGGGAATTTTTAGGACTTCAAGCCCAGGAGACAGCATCTCAGGGAACCCTGAAAGAACCATTCTGAAGAGGCGGTGGGGAGGAGTTAGATTATATAGAAACTCACAAGAGATAGGTAGTCTGAAAATTAAAATATTTTTGTTAATTAAGGAAAAACAGATATCTCAAGTAAAGAAATGTAGCCATTTTCTATGTATGGAAAAATACAAGAGTCCGGGCTTACTGAAATCATTTCTTTCATATGTATGTATCTCAGCCGCTGCTGTTGCTGCTGAGAGTGACTGAACTGAACTGAAGAAATTTTAAAATGAGTCATCTTATCCTGAATATAATTAGTCACTCAGTTGTGCCCAACTCTTTGCCACCCCATCGACTCTAGCCTGCCAAGCTCCTCTGTCCGTGGGATTCTCCAGGCAAGAATTCCTTCTCCAGGGGATCTTCCCAACCCAGGGGGACTGAACCGGGTATCCCACATTGCAGATTCTTTACCATCTGGGACACCAGGGAAGTCCCATAATTAAATATAATCAAATATTACTACCCTTTATGGAAAGTAGAAGAAACAGATTATTTGATATGATGAGGAAATAGTAAAATCCACAATAAGGACTATGCCACAGGACAAATAAACTTATTTCTTCCAAATAAACACCATTAAAAAGGGAAGAATATCTGTTACAAATTAAAAGAGACTTAAAAGACATATTAACCAAATAAAGTGCACTTGCCTGGACCTCCTTTGAATCTCTTACTAAACAAACCAACTATGTAAAACACATTTTTAGAGTCCACCAACTCAATGGACATGGGTGTGGGTAGACTCTGGGAGTTGGTGATGGATAGGGAGGCCTGGCGTGCTGTGATTCCTAGAGTCGCAAAGAGTCAGACATGACTGAGTGACTGAACTAAAACTGAGTAATAGACAAATATTATGAAAGTTTTGTGTCAATTTCAAAATAAACTTTCTTTTCAAAGTATAGAACTATTCTTACTTGATAAAGGAACCCACGTTAAAAGAAAGGCAAATGTTAATTCCACAGTAAAACACATTAGTCCCTTTGTTGTCCTCATTATTATTCTATGTTATTTTATAATTTGGTCAATGTAGCAAGACATGAAAAAGCAATGTTGAAAAAATCTTGACATGAGAGACTATCATTGACTTAAAAAATAGTCACAACCTAGAAGTTGAGAGTTATATGTTATTTGGTGGGAATTTTTAGGACTTCAAGCCCAGGAGACAGCATCTCAGGGAACCCTGAAAGAACCATTCTGAAGAGGCGGTGGGGAGGAGTTAGATTATATAGAAACTCACAAGAGATAGGTAGTCTGAAAATTAAAATATTTTTGTTAATTAAGGAAAAACAGATATCTCAAGTAAAGAAATGTAGCCATTTTCTATGTATGGAAAAATACAAGAGTCCGGGCTTACTGAAATCATTTCTTTCATATGTATGTATCTCAGCCGCTGCTGTTGCTGCTGCTAAGTCCCTTCATTTGTGTCCTACTCTGTGAGATCCCATAGACGGCAGCCCACCAGGCTCCCCCATCCCTGGGATTCTCCAGGCAAGAGCACTGGAGTGGGCTGCCATTTCCTTCTCCATGCTGTCTGGGGCCAACATCCTCCAGTTTGGGTTTTCACGTTCTTAGTCCTTTGGTCACCATAAGGAGTGGTGGGTGGCTGTTGCCTAAACTTCTCACCCCCCTCCACATCCCACTGTTTTTGCTGGATAGCCAGCATTACTCTTCGTGGGTGCCCTCTGGGCTCAGAAATTCATATTTGGAGGGCCAGACTCATGGACAGCTGTAATATCCTTGTTTATTGATATGATGAAAAATATTGTATTTCACACTATCAACGTCATCCAGACAAAGACCACCAGGAATTCACTTTTAAACAATGTGAGCTTATTACTTCTTGCAGGGAGAGAAGGCTTGCTAGAGAATTAAGCCAACAGAGCTTTGATCAGTATCTTTGTAACAAGTATTGGGAAGGACTTATAATTTGGCTTGTGCTAAGTGATTTTGGAGGGTTTAAGGAAACAAGGCTTATCTCTGGAGAGGATATAGTCAGGAAGTGGGGATAATTCTGTGAGTGTCTTAATAAATTATTAAAACCTTAATAAACTTTTTCCAAAGGTATGGGAGACTAGATCAAGGCTAAAGCTGTAGCTAGTAACAGTGCAACAATACACATATTGGTCAAAACAGAAAGATATCTGGTATTTTTGTGGTTTGGCTATTGTTCATGATTTGTCTGTGCTCAGACACGATTACAGAATGTTCTTATTTTTGCCTGGATACATAGTGGTCACAGTGTGGCCTTATCTGATATTGATGTTCTGTGAAATTATGTATATCTAGTGTAAAAACCCAAGGCCTGCCTAACATGATCAGGCCAGCTTCTGATGTCAGGGACTGCTTCTCCAAGATAATTTTCATGACTTGCAAACTATATTCATATATGTACAGAAACCACTGTAACAAGAATTACCTTAATATTTATCAAGAGTATATTATTCAGTAATATTTGTATAGAAGATGATATATAGTTCAGTTAAGTTGCTCAGTCGTGTCCGACTCTTTGTGACCCTGGGAATTGCAGCATGCCAGGCCACCCTGTCCATCACCAACTCCCAGAGTTCACTCAGACTCACGTCCATCGAGTCAGTGATGCCATCCAGCCATCTCATCCTCTGTTGTCCCCTTCTCCTCCTGACCACAATCCCCCACTATATATATAAATATCAGCAATAAGTAACTTTTAAATAATAAAAGTAGATTTCTTTCATAATAGGAAACAAATGTATAAACTGGGATTGAAACTAAGTGGGACACTGTGAAGCTTCTGGGCACAAAAGTCTGTGTCCCCCTTTTTCCTGTTAGCAGGAAACAGGTTTCATTCAGTCTACATGACCTTCCCTGAGTTGTAAAGAGCAGGTTCCAACAATTACTATTAAGGGAAGGGAGGGGATGTGGAGACTAGGGGGAGAGAAGTTCAGTTCAGCTCAGTCACTCAGTCCTATCTGACTCTTCGTGACCCCATGGACCGCAGCATGCCAGGCCTCCCTGTCCATCACTAACTCCAGGAGTTTACCCAAACTCATGTCCACTGAGTCAGTGATGCCATCCAACCATCTCATCCTCTGTCGTCCCCTTCTCCTCCCACCTTCAATCTTTCCCAACATCAGGGTCTTTTCAAATGAGTCAGCTCTTTGCATCAGATGGCTGAAGTATTGGAGTTTCAGCTTCAGCATCAGTCCTTCCAATGAATATTTAGGACTGATTTCCTTTAGGATGGACTGGTTGGATGTCCTTGCTGTCCAAGGGACTCTCAGAAGTCTTCTCCAACACCACAGTTCAAAAGCATCAATTCTTCAATGCTCAGCTTTCTTTAGAGTCCAACTCTCATATCCAGACATGACTACTGGAAAAACTATAGCTTTAATTAGATGGACCTTTGTTGACAAAGTAATGTCACTCCTTTTTAACAAGCTGTCTAGGTTGGCCGTAACTCTTTTTCCAAGGAGCAAGTGTCCTTTAATTTCATGCCTAAGGTCACCATCTGCAGTGATTTTGGAGCCCCCCCAAAATAAAGTCTCTCATTCTTTCCATTGTTTCCCCAGCTATTTGCCATGAAGTGATGGGACTAGATGCCATGATCTTTGTTTTCTGAATTTGAGCTTTAAGCCAACTTTTTCACTCTCCTCTTTCACTTTCATCAACAGGCTCTTTAGTTTTTTTTGCTTTCTGCCATAAGAGTGGTGTCATCTGTATATCTGAGGTGATTGATATTTTTCCTGGCAATCTTAATTCCAGCATGTACTTCATCGAGCTCAGAGTTTCTAATGATGTACTCTGCATATAAGTTAAATAAGCAGGGTGACAATATATAGCCTTGACATACTCCTTTCCCTATTTGGAACCAGTCTGTTGTTCCATGTCCAATTCTAACTGTTGCTTCCTGACCTGCATACAGATTTCTCAAGAGACAGGTCAGGTGGTCTGGTATTCACATCTCTTTTACAATTTTCCAGAGTTTGTTGTGGTCCACACAGTCAAAGGCTTTTGCATAGCAAATAAAGCAGAAGTAGATGATATTCTGGAACTCTTTTGCTTTTTCGATGATCCAACAGATGTTGGCAACTTGTTCTCTGGTTCCTCTGCCTTTTCTAAATCCAGCTTTAACATCTAGAAGTTCTAGGTTCATGTACTGTTGAAGCCTAGCTTGGAGAATTTTGAGCATTACTTTGCTAGCGTGTGAGATGAGTGCAATTGTGTGGTAGTTTCAGCATTCTTTGGCATTGCCTTTCTTTGGGATTGAAATGCAAACTGACCTTTTCCAGTCCTGTGGCCTTTGTTGAGTTTTCCAAATTTGCATGGCACATTGAGTGCAGCACTTTCACAGCATCATCTTTTAGGATTTGAAAAAGCTCAACTGGAGTTGCATCATCTCCATTAGCTTTGTTAGTAGTGATGCTTCCTAAGTTCCCCTTGACTTTGCATTTCAGGATGTCTGGCTCTAGGTGAGTGATTACACAATCGTGATTATCTGAGTTGTAAAGATCTTTTCTGTATAGCTCTTCTGTGTATTCTTGCCACCTCTTCTTAATATCTTCTGCTTCTGTTTCATTGGAAGAGACCCTGATGATAGGAAAGATTGAGGGCAAGAGGAGAAGGGGACGACAGAGGATGAGATGGTTGGATGGCATCACCAACTCAATGGACATGAGTTTGGGTAAACTCCGAGAGTTGGTGACGGACAGGGAGGCCTGGCATGCTGCGGTTCATGGGGTCACAAAGAGTCAGACATGACTGAGCGACTGAACGGAACTGAACTGCTTCTATTAGGTCCATACCATTTCTATCTTTTATTGTGCCCATCTTTGCTTAAAACGTTCCCTTGATATCTCTGATTTTCTTGAAGTGATCTCTAGTCTTTCCCATTCTATTGTTTTCCTCTATTTTTTTGCCTTGATCACTGAGGAAGGCTTTCTTATCTCTCTCTGCTATTCTTTGAAACTCTACATAAATGGGTATATCTTTCCTTTTCTCCTCTGCCTTTCATTTTCCTTCTATTCACAGCTATTTGTAAGGCCTCCTCAGATGACCATTTTGCCTTTTTGCATTTCTTTTCTTTGGGGATGGTCTTGATCTCTGCCTCCTATACAAAGTCATGAACCTCCATCCATAGTTCTTCAGGCACTGTCTATCAGATCTAATCCCTTGAATCTATTTATCACATCCACTGTAGAATCATAAGGGATTTGATTTAGGTCATATCTGAATGGTCTAGCAGTGTTCCCTACTTTCTTCAATTTAAGTCTGAATTTGGCAATAACGAGTTCATAGTCTGAGCCACAGTCAGCTCTGGTCTTGCTTTTGCTGACTGCATAGAACTTCTCCATCTTTGTCTGCAGAGAATAAAATCAATCTGATTTCAGTATTGACTATCTCGTGATGTCCATGTGTAGAGTGGGGAGCAGCTACAAAACCAAGAAACCAATAGTGTAGGCTTTGGGAGGGTCTTGGTTCCTTCTCAAGGACTACTTAATAGTATCTTTGAGCTGCTTTACAGATACAGGTACTGTAATCCCCATCAGGTGGTAGAAATGAGCTGTATGATGCCTGTAAGCATGTAGACCCCAGACCTGTTGGAACCAGAAGGTTGATGATTCTGACTCCCAATTACCTCATCAGCAGTCAATCAGAAGATCGTCCATGAGTCAATCATAGCCTTCCTTTCTGAACCATTATACTAAAACTTCTCACAACTTTCCAGTTTGGGACACACAGTTTTGAGGGCATTAGTTTTCCGTAACGCTCTTTGCCCCGCAAAGCAAAAAACTTATTCTTTTCTACTTCACCCAAGACTGTCTTCAAAATTTTATTTGGTACCAGGTTAGAGATGCTGAAAATCAGCTATAGATTACACTTAATAATGTGTGTCAAACAATTTTAGATAAAAAAATAATTTGTACTCACACATGAGTCAAACATTTAGAAATGTTCTAAATAAATATGGTACGTTTTTAAATTGAAGTATAGTTGACTTACAATATTATATTAGCTTTAGATATAAACATAGTATTTCTATATGTTTATAGGTTATGACTATAATAACTCCAAAGTTATTTAAAAATGATTATGACATGGAGGCAACCTCAGCATCCATCAACAGATGAATGGTACATTTTAAAAAAATATTTTGCAGTGCCTTAGCTGCTACAGATACCTTCTCTCCTCTTCTCAGTGCATCAGAATGCCAACTAACAAAGGAAAGCTATATTGTTTCCCAAGTGTATTTTAGGTTGAAATGAAATTGAAATGAATAGGAAAAGCTGGTGAGAGACTAACTCTCCATGAGTAACTATATTCTAAGAAATTAGTTCTAAGGTTAACTTAAGAATTCACTTTTTAAATATTTATAGCATGTCATGGGCACTGGCATGGGTTATAAATGAAGCACCTAAATCACTGTGTTGTTAAACCATAGTATGTTAATGATAGGGGAGAGATTTTCTATTTTTACTTATTAATCAAGATGTAACTAAGTGTAGGCAAAATGAGAAGTGACTCCAAAATATTTTTCTAAATGAGAACATAGATATTCTTCAACACAAAGGCTTTTGTTTCTTTTGTTCTAAGACAGGCAGCAGTTGTGGAGATATGAGTAGGATTTATGGGAATTAGAGAGCTCTGCTATAAATTTCTTCTCTTTAATTTACTAGGTTATGGAATTTGGACAAATTCTGAGTTTCAGTTTCTTCATCTGAAAATGGGGCACATGTCCACCACATGGCTCCTTCACAGTGATTTCATGAGCCAATACATTAAAAATAAGAATTACTTTAGTGATTGACACAGAGCTGTTTCTCAGAAAAGAAAATGCTCATAGCCAGTATACCAGAGATTGATTTAGAAACAAGAGGAAACTAGGTTACAATGCTGAACAAATACCTGACATTAAACATTGTGAATGCATTCTTCTGAATACAGAAGTTCAGTAACTGTGACTTACGGTGCTAAATTAAAAAACAAAAATTAAGAAGACATTCAGACAACCACCCTAAAGAGGTTCTTATCCAACATTTCTGTGTGTTGGGGGAGGGGTTCCCACACACAGTGAAGCAATTCTCTGATACCAGCTGGGTGTTTACGACTCAACTCAGTTGTGGCACTACTCAGAGATGGCACCAGATTCCATAGGTTAAGAGCTCAGTCCACAAGACTGTCCACTCTCTTCTTCCACTTCAAATGCCAAATAGCAAAACCAGGTTGTCACCTGTGCTTCTTGACCCACTGGCTATAAATCAGAGGTTCCCACAACCCGCTCTTTGGGTTCAATTAATTTGCAAGAGTGGTTCATAGAACTCGGGAAAACATTTTACTTACTGGATCCCTGGTTTACTGTAAAAGGATGTGACTCAGGACCAGCCAGATGGAAGAGATGTACATGGGGAAAGGGTGCAGAGCTTCCATGCCCCCTCCAGGCACGCCACACCACTCTCCCTGTACTCCACGTGTTCACCACCCCAGACGTTCTCTGAACACTCACCTCTTTGGGGTTTTATGGAGGCTTCATTACTTAGGCATGACTGATTAACTCATAGGCCATTGGTAATTGATTCAACCTCCATTCCCCCTCTCCCCTACCCAGAAATCAGGGTGGTTCTGAAAGTTCCAACCCTCCATTTGTGGTTGGTTCTTCTGGCAACCAGTCTCCATCCTTAGGGCATTTCCAAAAGTAACACAAACCCAAATGTAGTGGAAAGGGGCTTGTTATAAATAATAAGACACCCGTTTCACCTCTGTATCTCTGGAGCATTTTCAGGAACTGATGTCAAAACCAAATGTTACAATAAAAGATGCTCCCATTTCTCTTATCATTCAGGAAATTCCAGGGGTTTGGGGAGCTGAGAGCCAAGAACCATGGACGAAGATCAAATACGCATATTTCTTTTAAATCACATTATCACATACCTTTTCTGAGTTCTTTAATATTAGGCTACGATGAGAATTTCTGCTCCTGGTAAAAAGCTGTCTATATCCTGCCCATTAGCAGTATCAATTTGCCATCTATGGGGTCACACAGAGTCAGATGCAACTGAAGTGACTTAGCAGTAGCAGCAGCAACAGCATCAATATCAATTAAAACACCCATTGAGATCACACCCATTGGGAGACTAACCCACTGGTATTCATTGAAATGCTGGAACCCATTTGTGATCTTAATACTTTCTACCTGGCTCTCACTGAAGATCTAA
>SJYC01003755.1:0-10979 GCA_006408675.1 Madoqua kirkii | reverse complement strand
ATCCTCTCCCCTCCCCAGAGAACTGCTTCCCTTGATTATCCTGTAAAACCTCTGGGATCTTCCAGCAAGCCCTGGATTTTCCTTGAGCAGTCAGAGAGAGTTCAAAGCATTCTTCCTTAAGGGGTGGCTTCTAGAGCCCCTTCCTCCTCCTCTACAGCCTAGAATTTGCCTGCAGCTATGCAATATGTTGGGGAATGCTGGCTTGTAGTTGTCATTCAGGCATTCTGACTCTTCCTCTGTCTGGCGACTTGGTGCCTCTCCTTGAGGCTGATGCCTCCCCCATATCCCTCTCTGCTGTGGACTTAGTGGAGCCTTTCCTTATCTCTGTGCTTCTATGCTGAACACCAGGGACATTTACAAACTTGACTAGAATGAACTTAGAGCCATCAAGCTCAAGTCTCTTGTGAGCCAGATCATTATTTAATCAAATTGGTGGCTGTGGAAGAAAAAAGCAAAACCACTTAAATATGGATGATAATAGTTCCTGGCTTCACCTCTCCTTGTGAGAAATAATCACTCTTCTCAGTGGACACATACAGTAAATTGGGAGATTGCCATTTACTGTTCTTGATTTTAGCACATTCCTCATGATTATATATGGCTTTCCATCTATCAGCAAAAAGTTAGATTTCATTGACATATTGGTTGTAAATTCACCTAGAAAAAAAAAGACTCCTTTTTCTGGCATGGGTATATAATATATGAGTATATACAACTTAGTTCAATCCTTAATTAAAATATTCAGTATCAAATAACTTATTTGTATTTTCATCTTCTCTACACATTTTTAATGTTCAAAAGTCTCTGGCGCATAACTGTTCCTATTCTATATTTTTTATTGAGAATTTTTAAATTGAGGAGTTACTTTTTTCCATTTCTATAATAAATATTGCTGAATTTTCCTAAGATATTAATTATTTTTGAAAGAGAAGTAAATATACAGAAGGAAAAGGATATATTTTATTGTTCACAAAATCTGAATATTATAACTGGCCTACATGACTAATAAGTTTCTTCAGTCCTAAAAAATGTCTGTACTTTAATATATGATAGCCATCATTGCAGTTCCTTTGCTCAGCACTTTATAGATACCATCTCAGTTTATTGCCACATCACCCCAACAAGGTGGATATTTTTTTTACAAATACATGATACACCTTAGACTTAAAAAAGTGAAATAATTTTCTCAAAGTTACACAGCTAATTTAGTGACAGACCTAGGATCCCAAATTATATAATACACTCACCTGTAATATAATGAGACATGAACTCTTTTCCCCTTCTAGGATGTGATAGGCAATCATTTTGCCAAATTTATGTAACCAACAATCAACTAAACAAACACATAAGATACACAGACAAACCCCAGAGATAATGTAGATTTAGTTCCAGAACACTACAATAAAGTAAATATTGCAATAACACAAGTCACATGAATGTTTGGTTTCTCAGTGCATATAAAAGTTATCTTTATAGCATAGTTTAGTCTATTAATATTACACATATCTTAATTGAAAAACACCCATTACTAAAAAATGCTAACCATCATTTGAGCCTTCAGCAAGTCATGGTAGTAACATCAAAGATCATGATCACAGATTGCTAGAACAAATATTATTAATGATGAAAATGTTTGAAATATTGTGAGAATTATTGAAATATGATACAGAGATAGGAAGTGACCAAATACTCTTGGAAAAATGGCACCAATAGAATTGGTCTTTGCAGGGTTGCTGTAAATATTTAAATATTGTAAAAAAAAAAAAAAGCAATAAATTATTTGCATTTACAAAGACTTTGTACCATAATACAGGAGGCATGCAGGTCAATTCCCACATACCCAGATGTGTAAGAAAAGCATATTCTCTATGTATTGCTGCTGCTGCTGCTGCTGCTGCTAAGTCACTTCAGTCGTGTCCGACTCTGTGTGACCCATAGACGGCAGCCCACCACCCACCAGGCTCCCCCATCCGTGGGATTCTCTAGGCAAGAATCATGGAGTGGGTTACCATTTTCTTCTCCAATGCATGAAAGTGAAAAGTCAAAGTGAAGTTGCTCAGTCGTGTCCAACTCTTAGCGACCCCATGGACTGCAGCCTACCAGGCTCCTCCGTCCATGGGATTTTCCAGGCAAGAGTACTGGAGTGGGGTGCCATTGCCTTCTCCTCTCTATGGATTACAGTACCTTAATTTCTGATTTCAAGCCCCATGTTTCTATATTTCTAGTATCCTCAGCCACCTTGTCCCAAAGGCCAAGAAGGTATCACACATTGATGGGGGACTTAAAATGTTTACCATTGCACTAAATGCACCTTGTATCTATTCCTCTTTGAAAGTTGTCCATTTCTTTGGAATTATGCCTTGCAGACAGGACCTGAGTCCAGATCCTTTCTGGACTCCTAGAACTGTCGCTCTCTCCTCTCCACATTCTCTATGACAATTTTTTTTTTTTTTAAAAGCTGGAGGCAGTGAAGAGGACCTGACAGAGAGCAGGAGATGAGCATAGGTCCAACCAGTTTTCACAGTGGTTTGGCAGTTGGTGATCAAATATCACAGTATCATGGGAATTTTTTGACCTCTATAACTCACAGGGATTCTGGTCCTTTTTGGGGAGATGAACATTTTTTGAACCATTTGAAAAGGTAGGTTCTGTGTAATAGGCTATAATACTCTGGAGATCATATATATATTTCACCTGCAACAAGGAAAAACACTAAGACAAGGATCATTACTCAAATTTGAAACATATTTCATATGTCCCATAATCAATCTGGACTTCTCTCTCTGGGGAGTCAGCTGCCACATCATGAAGATACTCATGCAGACCTGTGGAGGTCCGTGAGGTGAGGAACTGGGACCTCCTGCCAACAGCTGTCATTAACTTGCCAATCATAAGAATGGCCACCTTGGAAATGGATCCTCTAGTCAAGCTTTTAGACAACTACAGCCTTGTCTGACATCTTGATCGCAACCTCCTGAGAGACACCAGTCAGAACCACTTCCAAATTCTTAGCCAAACCACTAGCCAAACCTAGCCAAACCACTCCCAAATTCTTAGTTCACAGAACTCTGTGCAAAAGGAAATAAATGTTTTATATAAGTCATTAAGTTTGGGGCAATGTGTTTTTATAGTGTAGGTAATTAATATGAAGACAGAAAATGAGTACAATGATAATTAATATCAAATGGTCTTTGCATTTAATTTGGACACAGATCACTTATCTTTGCCAGTGTCTGTAAGATTAATCCCATATCAGGTAATTATTGTAAAGGGCAATGGTTTTAGAAATACTGTAACCATTGGACAGGATTGTCTACTAACAATTCAGACTCCTAAACCAGCAAAAAGCTAAAGTACTGCCCTTTACTGAGATTTTGTATTATTTCTTCCGGAAGACTTAGGTTTTCTTTTTCTTTTTTTGAAATTTTAAAAATTAATTAATTTATTTTGATTGGAGGCTAATTACTTTACAATATTGTGGCGCTTTTTGCCATATATCAACATGAATCAGCCATGGGTGTACATGCATCCCCTCACCCTGAACCCCCCTCCCACCTCTGGGTTGTCCCGGAGCACTGGCTTTGAGTGCCCTGCTTCATGCATCGAACTTGGACTGGTGATCTATTTCACATATGGTAACATACATGTTTCTATGCTATTCTCTCAAATCATCCCACCCTCGCCTTCTCCCATAATCCAAAGGTCTGTTCTTTACATCTGTGTCTCTTTTGCTGTCTCGCATATAGGGTCATCATTACTATCTTTCTAAATTCCACATATATGCCTTAATACACTGTATTGGTATTTCTCTTTCTGACTTACTTCACTCTGGATAATAGGCTCCAGTTTCATCCACCTCATTAGAACTGACTCAAATGCATTCTTTTTCTAATAGCTAAGTAATACTCCATTGTGTATATGTACCACAGCTTCCTTTTCCATTCATCTGCTGATGGACATCTAGGTTGCTTCCATGTCCTGGCTATTATAAACAGTGCTGTGATGAACACTGGGGTACATGTGTCTCTTTCAAGTCTGGTTTCCCCAGTGTGTATGCCCAGGAGTGGGATTGTTGGATCATAAGGCAGTTCTGTTTCCAGTGTTTTAAGGAATCTCCACACTGTTCTCTATAATGGCTGTAGTAGTTTGCATTCCCACCACCAGTGTAAGAGGGTTCCCTTTTCTCCACACCCTCTCCAGCATTTATTGTTTGTAGACTTTTTGATGGCAACCATTTTGACTGGCATGAGATGGAACCTCATTGTGGTTTTGATTTGTATTTCCCTAATAATGAGTGATGTTGAGCAACTTTTCATCTGTTTGTTAGCCATCTGTATGTAGAAGACTCAATTTCTGTTTATTGCTAGGACCTTTAGGTAATTATAAGGAAGAAGAAGAAATTCCTGTGGATAAGTATGGTGGTTGCCCTTTAAGATGGCCCCTGATGATCCATGATTCCTGATATTCATGTTATTGTGCACATTTTTTTTCTTGTTGAGGACAGACGGTATCTAGTGAGTTGCTTCTAACAGTTCTCCCTTGTTCTCAGTCATGGCCAATTCTGTAGCCCCATGGACTGTACCCACTACTCCACAGAATTTTCCAGGCAAGAGTACTGGAGAGGCTTGCCATTTCCTTCTCCAGGGGATCTTCCTGACCCAGGAATCAAACCCAGGTCTCCTGAATTTCACGCAGATTCTTTACCAACTGAGCTACAAGGGAAGCTCTAAGCAATAAATTATGACAAAATAGATGCAATATTATTTCCAGGATTAGGATACAAAAGCACATGGCTTCCATTTTACTTGCCTCTCTCACTCTCTCACTGGCTTATGCATTGGGAAGCCAGCTGCTATGTTGTACGCTGCCCGTTAGAGAGGCCCACATAGCAAGGAAGTGATGTCTCTGGCCAAGAGCCAGCAAATCTAACAGTCCACAAAAAGCTGAATTCGGCCAATGAGCGAGCTCAGAGGAGAGTATCTCCCAGTTGGGGACTCTAGGCAACACCTTGACTATAGCCCTGTGAGAGGCCTTGAGCCAGATATATTCAGTAAAGCCATGCTAAGCTTGGGGAAACAAAGAAGCTATGTGATAAAAAGTTTCTTGTTTTAAGTTATGAAGTTTGGGGGTAACTTGTCACATAGCCATATATTACTGTGTAACAGGTAGATGAAATAAGATTAAATTACCTTGGTTAATTTCTATAACAAAAATCACATAATTATATATATATTTATGTTATATAATATTATACAACAATGTTAGAAAGGTGATTTTTCTCTCCTATTGAGTCTTTATACGTAATCAGTTTTATAGGAATTTGGTCACTGATTATCCTGAGAGTAAGGGTATATCATGGACAGTGAGAAAACTGACAAATTGTTAATTTAACTCATAAAGTGTATATATCTTTTAAACTTGGATCTTATTTATAGGAACACATTTTACTTAAACATAACCCAGGGTTGCTAGATTTTGTGTTTGATTGGTCAACTTTTTCTTTTATCATATGTTTGATTAATATAAGGACTACGGCAATCATTTTGTAATCACTACAATTTGAAGAATTCCAAATAAATCTCATTTTTATCTTTCATTTTATAAGGCAGAGGAGCAAGTATTTGTGTAAGACATCATAATGATTTTTTCTTTGGAGTTCAAATTTGGCAGACAAAATCAAGAAGCACATCTATTCAAAAAGGAGGATGTGTTATGAGTTAGTTCTCAAAAAGCCACAGGGCTTAGTTTGCTTCCAGAGAGATCGTTTCAAATATTTAAGAAATAGCTTTATACTATTTCTTCTCTTGGGGAACATAGCAAAAGAGAGATTATGCTTCCCTGTATAAATTTATGAAGTTAAAATAACTCTGAGAGCAAACTGGGCAGAAAGAGTGAGCACTAGGATATAAGCAGAAATGAAAGGTCAGGAGAGCAGAGCCAGGGAATCTCTCAGAGCAATAGGTTGAAAAGGGGCCTCGGGAAGATTTTCACTTGAGGATCTAAACTCTGATCCATCATCCACCCAGAGAAAAATTTTGTGCCTGATGAATATAGTTATTGGCGACTGAACCAGTCCTGACACCCCTGGAAATTAAATGTATACACTTTCCACCTGAGACTTACCTGTCTTTCCATTCGTCTTTTAAAAAAATCAACTGTTAAATTCCGGCATCAATTATGGAATCTGATCGTCTAGTTCTTTATTAAAGACCAAAATAAAGGGAGAGATTTCCATCATCGTCATCTTTTCTTATGTCATAGTTAATCCCTTGGTTTGAGACCACTGATAGTTGACATTTCCATGGATACCAGCTAAATAACAAGGTAGCAATGTACAAGTTTCCTTAAGAAAATACAGCCTCTATCACATCTTGGCTTGTGCTTTTAAACAATTCCTAGAGTCTCTGCATCTGCCAGAACAAAACTAAAATGGCATATATACAGAAGAACTGAACACCAGAGAGAGAGAGGGTAGGGTGTAGAGAGCACATGAATAATCATTTCAGAGGATTGCTAGGTTTTGGAAAGGGGATTATAAGAGACTAACACTGTGGATAAATAAAAATCTATTTCTGGTTCTGTTTGGTTTTTAACATGTAATCGTCAACGTCCAGCTGACTTGGAAAAAATTCACAAAAAATGATGCATATCAGGTAGCAAATTCTATTCACACCTAAAACTCAGCTGTGATCTTTCTTTTCAAAATTCTCTTTCTTCCTGCCCCTAAAACCCCAAGAGGCAAGGAATCCAGGCTTCTAGACACCGCCGAATGAGTCAAGGTACCACGGCCCAGACAAGCTAAGCACTGGCTCTGTCACACACAGACACAAAGGCATGCAAAAAACCACAGCCTTCTGGTTTCATGGCTCCTGCCTTCTTAATCAAATCGAAGCAGTGTGTACACAGAGTTCATCCACAATATCAGCAAGCACCTCGAAACACCTTAGGGTGTTGGCCAGCAGAAGTGTCCATTGAGCTGTGATTCACTGATCAAGAGGAAGGCCTCTGAGGCAGCCAATCAGAGTCTAGCTCAGGGAAAAATCACTTGGCTCTTACAGGAAGCCATCTAATCATGTTACTGTAATCCCCGGCCTTGCATTTTTCAGCCACCTCAACACAAACTCACAGACTTCACCGATTATGTAATTACGGAAAACTTCACAACAAACATGAAGATTCCTTCTGGAGGCCACATTGAGGACTGGGATGTGCATTTGAGCACCCGGCCCACAAAGAGAAGAGCAAAGAGATTTATTGAACTTAAAAGGCTGAAGTTTAAAAGGGGCCTCGAGCAGACCTCCCTTTTCGTGTGCACATTTTTTGCACCTGCAACTGTTTGTGGGCTGGAAAGCAATAGTCCTCCCCCTTCTCCCAAGAGACCATGCTTTAATGCCTTGGCCCCAAATGTGTCATTTTCCTGCCAGGGGGGCAGAAATCAAAAGAAACCAAGGTTTTAGAACTTTGCTGTAAAGAAAATAATAGTTCTGAAAAGGATTGGAGCCACATTTTCAGGTTAGACACAGTTGTTGGAGAAATGTCAGAAGAGAAAACATTCCTCTTCACTTTCTTTCTTAACTTGCCCAGTTTCTTCGCTGCACTGGGTTCTGGGTGACATCTGTACCCCTCTCAGTGGAGGCTGCCGCAAGCTTTCTACTCCGCAACACGGAACAGCGTCCAGAATCCAAAAGGACCTCCTCATTCTTCCCAGAGGAGATGCCCTATGAATTATTCCCATTGAAACCAATGTGTGATACCAGAAGTGAACTGTGGAATCTTAATTACAGTGCTCACGACTGAAGTGCTGACAAATGGTCCTGCTTTAGATGGTGTTTGTGGGTGGAGCCTGGGTTAGAGCTGGGATCAAAACTTGATTGTAGCCATTGATCCACTTCCTCCCTCCTCCACCACCCACCTCATCTGTTAGATAAAAGTTAAGAGTGAAAAGCCTCTTTTAAACTATTATGAACTGTTTTATTCAGAGAAGCATCTGTGGATTTTTATAAGAATGGCCAAGATTTGCGGAGTTATTTTTTCCATCCTATTCAGGAAGTAGAAAGTTTGAAATTAAGGGTCATAATTGAAGCAAAAGTGTTATGTTCATAGGAGATAGAATGTATCACTAAGTAGAGGGGAGAAGCAATATTCAGTATATATATATATATATTCATTCAGTATATATAACAGCCCACAGATGGACTTGACTGAACAAATGAGACTAGCAGATGCAAACTGAGCAAACTTGACTCTTTGTTTTAGCTTGGAAGACACTGAGGATATAAACCTTGAGGACATAGGGTTTCTCACATACCTTGTAAAATATGAGTGTGCCATGTAGTCAGATGGCTTCAGATTTTTAAAAAGCAGATATATTTAATCTCCACAATGGGCGTGTTGAGGGGAATAACTTGTCTCAGCTAGACAGAGGGATCCTTTTTCTTTTTCTTTGGTTCAATCTGGTATTAACATTTTTTAAGGAGATAGTTTGGGATTCCTGTTTCTTGTAAAGCAAAGCCCACAGTGTTCATCAGTTCAGTTGCCTCGTGGGAAAAATAAGGGGAGAAGACATAAGTAGTTCATTATCACTGGCTACTGAGTTACATTTATACACAGACTTATATCGATGGCATGGAATGGAGAGAGGGTGTTTAGGGTAGAGATGTGAAACCTGGGGTATCAAGAATACAGGTTAAGGGACTGGAGATAATGGAAGAGAAAGAAAGAAGAGATGAGGCAAACTCAGGAGCAAAACATAAAATAGTAAATTATGTTGGGTTCCTTGGTATGGAAAGTACAAGATTTCTCTCAGACACGTGCTGACCTGATCTCACTGGGGTCAAAAGAACAGTCAAGAAGCCCTCCCAGAAGATGCCAAGAGGGAAGCTTTAGAGCCAAAGAGAGCAAGGTCAGAATTCTAGGAGGTTTCCTATCTGCAAATGGGTTCCCCAGAAAGTCTTATTTTAGGTCTTTGCTCTTGAGTAAAATAATTCCTCCTTTGATGGAAATTCCTCTCATTTCCACAGGAGGAAAGGGAAAGGATCAGGTGAAAATTCAATGCCACAGACAGAATAGGGTTCACTAAGAAGATTAACCTGGGAGGAAATTTTTGGAGAAGCTGATATACTTAGGAACTACAGATCAGTGTTCAAAAATCTCTGCATTCCATGTCATTTAGATTCCAAAGCAGGTTTAGGTGACTGTGGGGAATTTATAACATATCTTTTTACTCTATGAAGCTTCTTCTATGGATGGATTTGTTCCCCTTTGACTTGTACAAACAAAACAGATTGAGGAAAAGGACAGTGGCATGAAAATCTGATGCCTCCAAAACAGGTTTTATTGTGGCTTTATGTGGAAAAGAATAAATTTTCCTTTATATTTTATTTTCTTCTCTCTTTCAGAAAGTGCACCATTTGATCACATCTACTTCAGCATTTTGGTATTTTAAACACCCCTCCAAGCCTATCCCCAATGGGAGAACTTTCTTCCTATGCGAGGGCCTCCCACAGGTTTTCTTGAGGTACAGTGGGGTTCCTGGTGTTGGCACTACAAGCAGAAACCATAGAGAGCCCCAGCCGCTGGTACCATAGATAATGGGGGCCCTGGGGCACCATCAGCAAGTTCTCCAAATACAGTCCCTTCTTCAAGTATGTGGAATTATTAACAAAATAAAATTTACAGCCTGTTTGACTTCCCACTCAACAAATAGAGTGTACCAAGGGTTAAAAATAGAAACAGTTCAAAATGGAGTCACTTGTGCTAAGTCCCAGGGCAGCAAACCAAAATACTACTAACTAACCTAACTGCACTTTCAGCCTCTCCCAGGAGTGGAATTTTAAACCAATCAATCTGGAACTTCCTAATCAACACTAAGGTAAGGTAAGGTAAAGTCACTTAGTCGTGTCTGACTCTTTGCGACCCCATGGACTGTAACCTACTAGGCTTTTCCGTCCATGGGATTCTCAAGGCAAGAATACTGGAGTGGATTGCCATTTCCTTCTCCAGGGGATCTTCCCGACCCAGGGATCAAACCCAGGTCTCCCGCATTGGAGGCAGACACTTTAACTGCTGAGCCAGCAGGGAAGCCCGGATAAAATACATGATAGACCCTTCCCCTTCTGACAAAGAAAGGTAGCTTTGCCTGAAAAAATCTTTTTTTTTTTCTTTTCATTCCCATGTTTCATCACTGTCTTAAAAACCTTCCATTTTGTTGAGGTCCTCTGAGCACCTTTCTCTTTGCTAGATGGGTTGCTGTCCCATTCAAAAATCATTTAATAAAGCCAATTAGGTCTCCAAATTTACTCAATTGAATTTTTTTTTAACACAAGAGTTTAAGATTTGTTCACTTTCACTACCAACCATGAAGAGACATAAGAAATAGCTGGTGGTAAAGACATGATGTGTGGATCACAATAAACTGTGGAAAATTCTTCAAGAGATGGGAATACCAGACCACCTAACATGCTTCTTGAGAAATCTGTATGTGGGTCAGAAAGCAATAGTTAGAACTGGACATGGAACAATAGACTGGTTCCAGATAGGAAAAGGAGTATGTCAAGGCTGTATATTGTCACCCTGCTTATTTAACTTCTATGCAGAGTACATCATGAGAAACACTGGACTGGAAGAAACACAAGCTGGAATCAAGATTGTTGGGAGAAATATCAATCACCTCAGATATGAAGATGACACCACCCTTATGGCAGAAAGTGAAGAGGAACTAAAAAGTTTCTTGATGAAAGTGAAAGAGGAGAGTGGAAAAAGTTGGCTTAAAGCTCAAGATTCAGAAAGCAAAGATCATGGCATCTGGTCCCATCACTTCATGGGAAATAGATGGAGAAACGGTGGAAACAGTGTCAGACTTTATTTCGGGGGGCTCCAAAATCACTGCAGATGGTGACTGCGGCCATGAAATTAAAAGACGCTTACTCCTTGGAAGAAAAGTTATGACCAACCTAGATAGTATATTCAAAAGCAGAGAC
>SJYC01003754.1:0-40189 GCA_006408675.1 Madoqua kirkii | reverse complement strand
ATTTCGGGGGGCTCCAAAATCACTGCAGATGGTGACTGCGGCCATGAAATTAAAAGACGCTTACTCCTTGGAAGAAAAGTTATGACCAACCTAGATAGTATATTCAAAAGCAGAGACATTACTTTGCCAACTAAGGTCTGTCTACTCAAGGCTATGGTTTTTCCTGTGGTCATGTATGGATGTGAGAGTTGGATGGTGAAGAAGGCTGAGCGCCGAAGAATTGATGCTTTTGAGCTGTGGTGTTGGAGAAGACTCTTGTGAGTCCCTTGGACTGCAAGGAGATCCAACCAGTCCATTCTGAAGGAGATCAGCCCTGGGATTTCTTTGGAAGGAATGATGCTGAAGCTGAAACTCCAGTACTTTGGCCACCTCATGAGAAGAGTTGACTCATTGGAAAAGACTCTGATGCTGGGAGGGATTGGGGGCAGGAGGAGAAGGGGACAGCACAGGATGAGATGGCTGGATGGCATCACCGACTCAATGGAAGTGAGTCTGAGTGAACTCCAGGAGTTGGTGATGGACAGGGAGGCCTGGCGTGCTGCGATTCATGGGGTCACAAAGAGTTGGACACAACTGAGCGACTGAACTAAACTGAAAGACATGCTAGAGGGAACCTTCTCTTCTTTCCATTATTACAGATGCTGTTGACCTGTTTTTGAATTGTACTCTTTGAATCATTTCTTTCTCCATTTATTCCAGCCCTACAGGCTGTGGGTTTTTAAGGATTAAAGTTTCTTTTTGGACTTCTTCAGCCTTATTCAGGAACATGAATCCTCCATGGTGGCCTGCCCTCTTCAGAATAATGGCCTGATTTATGGATACTCTCTGTCATAACCCAGAGGCAATTAGTAACTCTCCACTTGCCCCACCTAATAGATTATCTGTCTGCAGCTGGGAAATTCCACTCTCCACTTCCTGAAAACAAACCTTCTACTTTATGTTTCAAAGGACAGCTGTGGAGTGCCAGGACCACTCCACCACTCCAACCAATACTCATCTTTAGGGAGAGACACCTAATCCTCTCTGCCCAACATCATCCCTTGCTCCTTCCCTGTCCTAACCTACCATTTGCCTTTTTCTTGCATTTTTCAGGGTTTACAAGTAACAACTCTTTCTCCTTAAAAGGGAAAAATCACCTTGACAATTCTCCCAGATATTGCCAGTAAGGACACACAAAATAAAAAGTAAATCATTGTGGACATACAGTTCAGGTTTTGTCAATCTGTCCACAGTATTTATTGAGTGACTAGTGTATGGAGGAAGGGCCTGGTAGGAAATAGTCTTTGGGGATAATAAAACAATAGTAACAAGGGCCAACAGATTGAGTGACTGCTGTAGGATTCAGAACCTTCAGGGAAAGAATCTGTGTAGGTTTCAGAACATACTCATCAAATACAGCATCTATATGACAAAATAAATCTTCTTTACAACACTTCATATTAGTGTATTAACTCAAAATATACAAATCAGTATATATTCCAGGGTGTAATAGTTTAAAAAATGTTGTTTTGATTTACCTATACACATATCAACATTAAAAGATTAATAACTAGACTTAGTGTTCATTTTTAACTAAATCTAAGCTCTTAGAAACTGGGTATACTAGATATATATATATTTAAAATGTTATGTTTTTCCGTCACATTAATAAACATAATTATACTTGTGGGAACAAATTATATTTGCTTGATTAATGTTGATGAATTAAATCTAAAGATAATGTAAGGCAGCAGCCTAAAACTCTTTGGGCCAGGACTAATACCAGCACACAGATCCCATGGGAGGACTTGTAGAATGAGAGCTCAGGCAAAAAAGATAAAGGAAAGAACATTCTGGAACTTGGGTAGAAAGCAATATTGAAACCTGAGAACTTTCTTCCGCGGACAGAGGCTTTCTGAACACAGCTGTCTTGGAAAAAATTCAAACTGCCCTCTTTCAGTGATTCATTTTACGATAATTCTATGTTTGCGTATTTACCATGTGAGGAAAAGAAGTGGAACGTTTCATCAGACTTCTTAAGCAAAGGTGCTGTTTAGTGGACCCCTGGGCTCCCTGGTCTTGAAATCAATCCTGGTCTAAGGTGAGAGAGGCCTAAGGAGCTCAACAGAGAACTCAGCATGGAAGCATCCTCAAAGTTTTTCCTGCCAAGATCTCAACTCTGGGTTCTGGTATACGAGCTTCTGCTTTGTAAGACCAGGTCCCCACTTGCAGATCCCTGACTTGGGTTTGGAGCCCATGTCACCCCCAGTAACCTGCTATTCCCCAAGTTCCTCTCAGCCGAGCGGTTATCCTCCCAGAGAATGGAAAAACATCTTTATCTGTTTTTAGTGACTGCTACTTTATATTGGATGGTGTGCTGCTGTCTGTCTCCCTAAACATCCATATACTCTCTAGATGTCCCTCTTGGCATCTGCTAATCACAGTTCTCACTTATAGAACATGCACACTATAGCAGTCAGCATGCAGAATCACTCACATGCACTCTCTCACTTAAACCTCACAGTAAGGCCATGAGTTAGATTGTTATTTCCATTTAACAGAAGAGGAGTCTGAGGGTTGGAGAGGTTAACTTGTAGTAAGTGGTGGAGCTGGGCTTCACACCTAGATTGGCCTTATATCTGTCTCCTCCATTCCAATCCCATGGCCAGAGGAAAATGGTCCAGTCTACAGCAGGGTCTGTCTCTGCTTTGTAGAAGACAGCTTGGTCTAGATTTTTCTCATTGCATGTGTTTTCTGAAATTTGATGGTCTCCCCTTGAACTTTTCAATGCCTTTTAAAAAATAAATGTGCTTTTGCTCATAAACTATATTCTCACTTTTTTCTATCATGGTTGCCACAATCATATCCTCAGTGACATGAAAAGAATCCAACAAACATGCTAGGAAATGCAAAAGCAAAATCACAAAGCATCCCTTTCTTTCAGACATACAACAGTCCCTCCACAGACATCATGAAAGGAAAAGGATGGAAAATCTCAGAAAGGAAGTTTTCTGAGAGTGTTTACGTGACAAAGAAGTTGGGAAAACAGGGTATTGTTGTGATTCCCTTCATCATTTCAGGATCTGAAGTGTTTTAGAAAGAAAGACACTCTGAAAGGAAGATGGACTTCCAGGGGATGTGACTCATAGAAGGAATATGAAAGACAGAGCTAAGTGACTTGTCAGATGGACAACGGGCTTTTATTTGAAGCATATGGAGCCATATGGAAGAATACAAGGGGTGGAAGTAAGGAAGGGAACAAAGAAGATATAGGAAGATGTTCCTGTCTTGCGCAGGCTGAGGGGTGGGTGGAAAGGCAGAGGCAAAGGAAACGGGTGGGGGGAGGGACAAAGAAACAGGAGACTTGTGTGTGTAAAGGAGAAAAACAAATGCCTTATTTTTAGTATCTTGAAAAATGTTGCCTATTTACTAACAAGAATGAAAGTAAATTTCTCTGTTTTCTTCCAAAAACTCGAAAGGCTTCCAAAGCTTTCTACAGATGCCATCCATTAGCCAAGAGAAAATCTTAACCCTCTGTTCTCTGACAGACAAAATGAAGGCAGTTTCCAGTCTCATAAAAGGATGGTTTCCGGACAGAAACATGATAAGTGTGTTTCTAAAAGAGTTACCAAAATTTATGCTTTTGAGCTTGGCTATTAACCAGTAAGCCTCTAGGAGAGCAAAGAAAACAGGTCCAGGCAAAGGAAAGGAGTGGGTCTCCTTGGCTGATTTACCCCTCCTTGTCTCCACAAAGCATGGGCACACATGTGGAGCTTCCGTTGGTTCTACTTATCATCCTAAAATAAAAATCTGTGATGGCTTTGTTTCTGAGGAAATGCCCATATCAGACATCTCTGTTTATAATACTGAGTACCTTGGAACATGCCATCTGGTGCTCTGGAACTTAACATTCTTGTATGAGTTTATTCTGATGAAATCCTTGGCATTTTCCTGAGGCTTTTTTTGCTTTCCTGCCAAATGTTAATTGGTACCTGTTCCTGTAAGTCTTAACTTCTCCTTTCCCAGCTATAGACATCAGCCTTAAGGGCACTTTTTTTTTTTAACTCAGAGATCTTTTCCCCAAAAATGTGTCCTGGTTTCTAGACCTGACAGGTGCCCCCTCCCCAGGCTCTGCATCCTTGAAGGCCTTGTTCTGTATTCATTCATTTTACAGAACAGACCTGCTAACCTGGTTATCTAAAGGTTTGGAAGATACTTTACAATGTGCCACGTCACACGTCATTTAGTGTTTGTTGGTCACCTTAAGCTCCAAAGCCTTCTTTCTACAGTATCTCCGGATTACCATCCCATTCCTTTCAGATAGAGCCCATACATACTTTCTTTAAACATTATCTCCATTTCCATTGTTGTTGTTGTTGTTGTTTTGTTTTGTTTTCTGGTCCAACAGTGTAAGCCTGGGAAATAGCATGATAGAGAAGAAAATAAAAAAGCATTGACTTTGATGCCAGAGAGATCTAATTTTAAATCCTGGTTTCCTCCTCCCCCCGCAACCCCCTCTGAACTGGGCAAGTGACCTAACTTCTAATCTCTTTATCTTCAGAGTGGAAGTGGAAGTGATGGCGAAGTTGTAAAGATTAAATCTGATAATCCATTCATGTGACTGGCACATAGGAGGTGCTCAAAAATATCTCTTGGATAAAAGCATAAATTACTAAATGAATAAAAGAGGAGAGCAAAGAAGAAAAGGGAGACCTAGCTTGGCCTCTCCACTGTGTGCTGGCTTTATGATGAGTCTGCCAGTTTAGGAAAGGAAATAAAACTATCAAGCAATGCAGTAAGTACAGATGGTGGGGGAAGCTGTAGGGGATGCTGGCACACAGAGGAAAGGCTCCTTAACACAGCCTTCTGAAGGAGGAGAGGCAGGAGGAATCCATGCCTTATCACTCCTGTTAGAGCTCCTCTTACATATACTTTGCCTGTCTTTTGTACAGTGATCATTTACTAGTGTATTAAAATTTTATGTAAAATACAATGATCCCTTGTATATCACAAATTTGACCACCTTAGGTGGTGATTTTGTAACATGATGGAGCTGGTCCATATAATGTATGCTTAAGGAAATAGTCACACTCCCCTCCCCCCACCCCCCAGGTTTACAGAAGTTGCCTTTTGGAGACCTGATAGGAAATACCCGTATAAGTTTGTGACACTAGAAAACAGAATATAGTCCTGGTTCTATTTCCTAAGTGTTTTACCATTTACTAAGGCAAAACCCCAAACCTCCACATGCATTAGTTTTGTTTAGGTACTGAATCTCACCAAAAGTATCTGTGTGCTATGGAGCTAGCGTTAGTGATGTGAGGACAAAAGTTAGAGGACAGCTCCCCAGAATTAGCCATTTCCTATGGGCAGACCGATTTCTAATCCTGACAGAGTTATTGGTCACCTCAACACAACCAAAAGGCTTGCTTTTCTTCTCTATGAGTTTTTAAATAACATGTTTTCCCATTTTAGACTCCTTTTCTGAGAAAAACAAATATTGTATACTAACACAGATATGTAGAATCTGAAAAAATCAGTATAGACGATCTTATTTACAAAGCAGAAATAGACACAGATGTAGAGAACAAACTTTCCTTGGTATGGATACTAAGGAAAGTGGGGATGGCATGAATTGGGAGATTGGGGCTGACCCATATACACTATTGATACTGTGTATAAAATAGATAACTGATGAGAACTGGCTGTATAGCACAGGGAACCCTATTCAACGCTCTATGGTGGCCTAAATGGGAAGGAAATCCAAAAGAAGAGGGGATATATGTATACGAACAGCTGATGCAGTTTGCTGTACGGTAGAAACACAATATCGTACAATGTAAAGCAACTATACTCCAATAAAATTTAAAAAAACTACTCTTCTCCTAAATGAAAGTGCCAGAATGCTAGGACTGACCCCACAAAATCAAATATTTCAGGGAATTATCTGGCAGTACTTTTTATTGGTAAGCTCCACTCTCACCCCTCCTTAGGTTAGAGGACAGCCCTGTGCTACAGGTCAGTGTTGTTTTCCTGTTTTACAGATGAGAAAGCTGAAGCCTGAGTACAGCAGATGATTTGCCTAAACTTTCGTAACAGCTTAAGGGAAGATCTGGGAATCTCTGTAGGGCCTATGTTTTCAAGTCTGTTGCTTACTTATGACACATCAAGCATCTCAGGAACATGAAAAATGTTCTCTTAGGGGAGGTCAGTGATTCTAGTCCCAGGATGTAAAATGTGATAAACTGCAGGGAGGAAAATAAATCATCATAGAACAAAAAACCACATTTGAGAGTAGCGGAATCTCCAATCTCGGCTTTGAAGAGTTGAAAAATTATGTGAGATGACTGCCTTGGATTTGGCCACTCTTCAATAATGTCTACGCTATTCAAGCACTCTTGTGCAAATTCAATTTCTGAAGTTAAGAAGGGAATTTTTGTTTAGCAAAATGTTCTTGTAAAAGTTGTCTGCTTTTAAACTGTACACACAACTCCAAGGAATCTCTTACTAGAAAGCAACGCATGATTCCAACATGAATCACAGGCTAAATTGACTATTTTCCCAGGATGTTTTAACTGACTGCTGTACTCAGCGGGGAACTAGGATACTCTATTACATCTGTGATTGAGATGCTCAGTGAACAACTGTTTAACCAAACATGAGTATGAGTTTGTCATAAGTCAAAGGGAACACAGTGGAATGTAGTTAGGGCAACTTTCAATTAAAAAGAGTTCAAATTAAGTAGAATATGCATTGTGGACATTAACCACCCCTTACTTAAAATACAGTTGAAGTGAATCAGGAATGTTATTGTAATGCTAGTTTCACCCTAACCATAATTTTATTAATGGCAGTTGTGAGGGAAGGAAATCAGAAGAAGGTACTATATTTTTTCATGAAGCTAACTTTCAAACAGTGCTTTGTTCTTTGAAAGTAGTTTCACACATCCGTCCCTCACAAAACATGACTGGCTTACTTCAAAAGGTCCTATCATCTCCACTTTTAAATAAGGAAACTGAGACCCAGATGAAGCTGACATTTGCCGAGGTCAAATACTAAATCGCAGCAGAACTTAAACTAAAAACCCAGGTTTCTTTTCTCATGTAGATAGTTTTCATTTGAGTTTTTAATCCTCCTGTACCATGTTCTTTATGTACTTTTGAATAGACTTTAACATTTCCTAATCTCAAATAGTAAATGTTTGGCAGACGCTTTATAAAACAAACAAACAAATGACTCCTTTGTTCTGAAATGGAATGCTTATGGCAAGCATTTCCTTAGTAAAAATCATTAGGATATTTATTTCACTGATTCACAGGATATTCATTTAATTGATTCATGAATATATAATTCTGTATAAAGATGAAGCTTCTTTTACTGATTTATTTGTCTTTGTTTTAAAAGTTAAAAAATTTACTTATTCATTTTGCCGTAAAATCCGGGTTTTTGGCCTAGAAGCTGGAGAGTGTGAGGTCACATAGACCATTTGGAGACACAAAACCCTTCCCCAATTCCTGTGGAAAAAGCTCTGGCAGAAAAATGCTTAAGTTATCAACAAATCTCTCCCCTAATAAGACACAACCAGCAGACCCCAATGATAATGCTGCTGATCTTTCCCTGAGGCAACTGTTGAGTCATTATTTGCCCCATATTTCTAGAATCTTTGTTCTAAAATTTCAGGCAACACTTGGTACATACTCAGCTCTACAAGCTCAAACAATTTTATTTCATTAAAATTGTTTATCAATCTATTTATACATCCATCCATTTATTAGCTCCCAGGGAAAGGAAAAGAGAAAGTGCCTTGGGCAAGAGGAGTAGCTGTTATTTGTAAAAGGTAGAAAAATAATTGGTTGTTTTTCCTTGTCTATGCAAGTTGTGCAGATCACCTACTCTGAAGGGTAATAGACTGGTCTAGCACACTGGGAAACTTAGGAGAAAACTGAGGTAATGTGAGACCTTAGGGGCTTTTCTTGTTGTTGAAAAGTAAATACCATTTTGTATTCAAGGCATGTAACACATGTGGCATACAAACCCATGAATGAGTCATTTGTTGTTGGAAAGTGAACGAACTTGCCTAATGATATAGTTTTCTTTTCAGGGTGTGTGTATGTCTTTTTTCTTCCTTAGCAATACCTCCCTTTGACTCACCTCATATTTTGAATTATGGCATTTTTTAAAGTGGCAAATTCATTTTCCAATTGTTTCCATCTATTTCTTCTTATTTGAGAGACATGGCTGAAGCAATTGAATTACAAATGGAACCTAAAGCATTGATTGTTAAAACTTTGGGGCACAGAAGACAAATCAGAATGACACAAAAGGTATATTTCTGAAAATCTGTACTTCATGATAAATTGATCTTTACTAGAGTTGTGTACTAAAGAATGAGATGTTGACAAAAGTGCTATGTGTTACCAACATCAAATACTATTATTATTGACATAAAACGATGTACACACTAGCTATATAATTATATCCAGTTTATCATGATAATTCTCTATATGACTGTTTTTTACTTCCTATTTAACTCATTTCTTTTTCTTCTCTTTGGGCTTCATTTTCTTCTTGTTTATGTAACCATTTTCTTCTTGTTTAAGTTATTCACTTCAGTGCTTTGTTTGCAATTAAATTAGAGATGACTTTATGGGTTCTAGATTTATGGGTTCTAGAATGTAAGATCCTTTCTTTCAGTGCTGTATTCAGTTGGGGCCAGCACCTTCTTGATTGACAGATGGGAAAGAGGAACTCGGTAACTGACATCCTTAGCACAGCACTGGGGTATTTTTCTGTTGCTGGGCTTTTTTGTTCCCCCTTGTATACATTTCTGTTCCCCAATCTTCTCTCAGGGAAATTTGGATTTCCATGTATTCCAAAGCTTTTTGGACTTCTTTCTGTGACATTCTGCCACATGTATCCTAATACTTATCTACGCTTCTCTCCACCCTTTTGAGACTATCTATCAACTAATCAGCAGGTGGAGCCCTGTGAGGTGCCAACATGTGAAAAGTTTTAAGTACATCTTTGATTGTAGCTCTCCAGACTCATGTTCAGAAAGTGTGGAAAAACTATTCTGTAAATTAAGATCTTTGGAAACACCCTGGAGAAGATTACTCCTTCTAAAAGAAAAGCATGGTTAATATATCCAGATAGTTTGTTGCATCTTTATATGAAAAAGAGATTCTATAACACCCTTCAAAATGCCAAGTGGTATTTAATGGATATTTAGTGGTATTTATCATAAATGGATAATATTACTTTTGTTGGTATCAGCTACTAAAAATATTGAAAACTCCATGGTTTATAGACCACAACATGCCCTAAAAGTCTAATTTTTTCATATGAATTAAAAGGTCTATCTGATGCATGTGTTCCAAAGACTCTGTTCATAACATGAATGATAGATATCCTTGGTATTATTGATGTTTTGGCTATTGATTCATGTTCCTTTGGCAGATATTTGAGTTTATTCACATGCCTGTTATTGCCCTCTTACACACTCACAGGACATTGTCAGTAACTCGGTATTGGATAACTGACTTATTTTTCAGGATACCATTACCCTTCCCAGCTTACTTCTTGTGTGGGCTTGGCAGACATCAGCACCCTAGTACCTAGAAGGCACTTTCTTCTTCAGCGTAACTTCATGGAAACAAGGACTCTTGTTGCAACTGGCTGAGCTTGGAATCAACTCCTTCTCTGTCTGCATTACAAAATAAGTGAAAACTAACCAGCCCAGGCAGGTTTTTTGTATCCTTAGAGTGATCTCTTTGCTTCTTTTCAAGGTTGTTTTTTTTTTTTTTTTCCCATAAAATAGCCAGACTACAGCTAAATTTAGCCATGTGAGATGGTACAAACAGGCTTTCATGCATGCTGTGTCATCCAGGGGATTTCAGGATTGTCTAATTGGTCTGCCTTGGCGAATCTGACGCAATCTCCCATTGGTCTGTGCTCAGGAATCCGGGTGGGAGGTGAAAGTAGGGACGAGCCTGCCTAGGCCTTCTCTACCATGCAACAGCTTGCCACTGGCTGTGTGTGGGTCTGAGGCCCAGATCCATGCCAAATCAAAATGAAAACCTTCAAATGAGTGCTCCGAAAGTAAAACAAAAACTGAATCTGCTTGCTACCTCTCAATGAGGCCCATAAGATAGCAAAGGTTTTGGGGTACAAGGTCAAGCTCAAGGGTTAAGGACAGAAAGGCGTTGGCCTCTCAGACTAACTAAATACCCTTTCCCAGTGGCCTGGCTGTGGGAAAGTGACCCTGAGCAAGGTCAAGCAACCCATTCAGGATCTAAATGTCCCCTGTTGGACCACATCTGGATCCCACAGAGGAACAGGCTCCAAACTGAATGAGAAGAGTTGTAGAGAATCCTCTCTGATTTAGGACTTTGAAGGGCAAAAAAGAACTAGAGGGATTTGGGAAAACTAGTACTGGGTAAATATTATGCTTATGGACCTTAACCAGAAAGGGAAAAAATTCTCTAAATTATTTTGTCACTTAAACGAGGAAGAATTTGCTGAATTGTTTGGCATAAAGCATATCACGTTTTTCTTGTTAAAATTTTTTTCTGATCATCAATTCATTCTCACTGGCAAAACACTCAAATATCAGAGAAATGTGTAACAAAGAAAACGAGAGGGCTTCTCTTCCAGTACATCCCCAGAGGTAACTTTTTATAGCAATTTGCTTTGTATCTTCAATTTTCCCCCCACTGATACACTATTATCTAGCTAGCTATCTATGTCTGTCTATCTATCATCTATTTATCTGTTTTTTTTTTTACAAGAATGGAATCTCCCTTGATAAATATTAAACTACTTTTCAACAATATACTTTCCCACATTTACTTATAAAGATAAACCTTAATTCTTTGCTTGGTTTTTAAGACTAGATTTCTTTAAAATTGTAAGTTACACACAGAATTAAAGCAAAGAATACAGAGAGAAATATACTGAAAACAAAAATGTTTTCCTTCTCTCCTCCTCCTATGGTATTTTAACTCTGGTCCTTGGAATGTTTTAAAGCATATTCAAGTGTATGCATACATGTACTTACTCATTTTTATATAGAGATTTTTCATACAGATGGAATTGCACTGGATAGTTCTGTATCTCTGTTTTAAAATTTAGTACAACAGTGTCTCAGTCGGACCAAAGCTGAAAACACAAAAGCGAACTCCAGGAGAGTGGCAACCACATCTGTATGGCTCCCAGATATTTGGACTTTGCTTGGCATCCATCTCAGAAGCTCTGAGTATATTCCATTCCAGTCAGAAAACCTCTGGAACAAAATCTGTCTCAGTCCTAGATGCTCAACAGACCCAGAGGAAGTTTTCTTCTATGGACTCAAGGTCTGGATGTCCATGGAAGAGGGCTTTCCTCTTTTGGTGTCAGCCTGCAGAGAGACCTGTTCCTGGATGTGGGAACCATTTGATGTTCTAAGCTGGGCAGGGGAGCACATGCTGTCTGGAGAGTAAATAAGGAGGCCAAAGAGGCCCTCAGGCCTTGGCTGTGCTGAAACTCTCCCTTGCTTCTAGCAATCCATGAAATATACAAAGTCTTTCTTGGGGGAGAAAATCCAACTTTGATAGCAGAAGTGGATTCCTAGTAATTAGTAGAATTAGCAAGATAATGAATTTTAGTAAGATTCTTAGGGAAATATTTTAATAAATAAAAGAAGACATTCCTGCATTGTATATATAGGCTGATATGGTCAAGTAACAATATTAAATAATGTTTGTTTATTTAACTCTTATGCCCATTACAATTTCTCTAACACATTCACCCTATAATATACCTTCTTCCTCAAATGTGGTGTTTGGTTTTTAATTCCCAGTGTTGGGGGGAAAAGGGGATTCATATCACTAAATCTGAGCATCATCTCAGGCTATAAGAAAGCCAAATATTTCAGAATTTTAATCATAATTTTGAGGTTAATAGGACTTGAAACCAATAATAAGCTGTTATTGAATAAGGGAGAAAATCTATCACTGGTGAGACTTCAAAAGTCAACACATTCCAGAAAGGTCTTAACTTATAACAAGAGACATTAATTACGCACTGACTTTGGGACATTAAAATGTCACACAAGGATTTACGGATTTTGAGAAATGTGTACAATTTCTGTGGGGAATTTTCGTCATCCTGAAGGACATGGATAACAGAAAGGAAGCCTTTTATTAGGGCTGATTTTAAAAACACTTTAAAAGTGCTAAGGAGTCAGGATAACTGTTGTGCAGCTGGCTACAGGCAACTGGTACATAAATCAGAAGGAATCGGCCATAGTGAGCCTCCGTGAAAACGCTAACACACACTGGCAACTGATCATTCTCTCTCCTTTATTTCTATATAAACTGTTTACAGAAAACTCTGTGCCAACGTGTCTGAGGCTAGTGACATTCTAATCCCTAGTAATTCTTAGGAAATGTAATTGCAGAAACAGATTTCATAAAGTGCTTTCCATTTTATATAAATCTGTATAAATCACAGACCCCTGGAAATGCCATTTGGATCTCAGAGATCTAGCTGGGACAGCAGCCTCACTCCTCCCTGGAGTGAGTTGTTAGTGCCCTGGAGGAGCCCTTGCATGCTGGCTGGCCACATCTTATCAACTGTCTTCAGTTCTGGAGAGTTTAGGGCGATCTCACCCATCTTGCTGTGCCATGGACTCACCCCCTGAATTTGGAAGGCCTTTGCCTTTAAGGAAAAAACTAACCCTCTGGTTCTGCCTCATTTTCGCAAGAGTTTACAGATGCCTGAACTGAAGTGATTGCTTACTGTCCTTGGCTGTGAAGAAACTCTCTCAATTGAAAACTGAAAATCTATAGGGAGGACAGCACGAGTCCTGTTGAGTGGGCATACTTCCTCTCCACAAAGTACTTTGAGATGCATAAGGGATGACAGAGTGAGACTGGAAATGGTTTGCTCACAGCTTCCAAAGCTGATGAGCACCAGTGAATGAGCCTTTTGGAATGTGGGGCATCAGTGTCCTTCTTTCAACATACACATCATCCTGTAAAATAAGTGGCAAGTATAATCTCAAAGATGCAAATCTGTAAACACGGAGCAGGTAACATTTTCATCTTGTGGTTGACATGGGGAGAATCAAAACGACCAATACAGGAATGGGTACTCTGAATTTGGTTGTTACCTACATGGATCCAAGTCATCCTTCAAAACAGGACCCCAATCCCACCCCTCTTCTCCATCAGTTCTATCATTGTCCCACCCTGGGCCTTCAGGATCTCTCACGGGGATTACATCTCTAGTTTCCAACTTGTTCCTCTGATTCTAAGCTGATCTCCTCTACTTTATCCTTCCAGACTATTGTCAAGTCATGATCCAACTACCATGTAAATCTGCTATGCCATCCTCTTATTTATCATCTTTTGGAATTTTCCATCACCTGAAGTCCATCCAAGAGTCTCGATGCATGCCTGCTGCTTCAGACTCAGCCCTGTCTTCTATGCCTGGGTCCTTGGCTAACACATTTGCCGTGCTTGTGTTCCATGCTCCTCTCACCCCTGTGCCTCTGCTGTGCTGCCCTCTCCACCCAAATGTTTTCCCCATCTCTTGGCTGGTTGAGTACTGCTTGTCCTTTAAGATTCAGCTCACATACTACCTTCTCCTGAGATCCTCCTCTAGCCTGTCATCCCTCAAGGCAGATAAAGGGCCCAGAGCTCTGCAGGTCCAGCTCTCATTGCATTGACCTTATTGTAGTCCGTTCATCTAATCACATATTTTCTGGCCTATGAGATGCTTGGGCACACAAACTGTGACTTAGTCATTGTTGCGTTGTTCTTACTCCATGTAGAGCATCGAGTTTGTCATATATCCAGTACCCACTAAATGCCTGATGAATGAATGGGGATGGAGAGCAAAATGAAGACAAAAAGGGTTCACATTTTTATATAAGGTGTAAGGGTTTTAGCAGGTTATATGAAGTTTATAGTAGGTTTTATATAAAGTTATATTAGGTTTTATAAGAAGCATATGTATTCATAAGTAAGTAGAAGTTAAAAATAAATTTTTAGGGCTGAAGGAGACTTTAGTGGGCATCTAGTCCTACATCTTTATTTTCCAAAAGGGGAAATAGATACCCTTAAAAGTTATGACCTGTCCAAGACCTCCCAATAAGGTAATAATAACCTTCAAACAGGTCCACATAGAGTATACTATATTAATTGAGATCTGGATAATATATGCTTTAATATTTATGTTCAAGTATTAAACCAGTATCATGATTCACTGATGGTACCTTTAGCCCTACTGACACATGAGTTTCAGAATAATACAAAGCTTCCAGTATTGCAACATATTCCTCAGCCACCATCTGCAACTGTGGTGAGTATTAGTACTGAATATCTCTAGAACCTGGGGCTTCCCAGGTGGCACTAGTGGTAAAGAACCCTCCTGCCAATGCAGAAGATATAGCAACGTGGGTTCGATCCCTAGATTGGGAAGATCTCCTGGAGAAGGGCATGGCAACCCACTCCAGTATTCTTGCCTGGAGAATCTGATGGACAGAGGTGCCTCGCAGGCTATAGTCCATAGGGTTAAAAAGACTTGGACATGACTGAAGTAACTTAGCATGCACACAGGTAGCAAGAGCTCCTGCTACCAAATACTCTCTACTTACCAAAGCAAGGCCCATTTCTGACATGAGTGGTGGCACAGCCTACAAGCCTTCATGGCATTTGGTCACAGTCCTTTTGACCTGAGGACACAGAGCAAGAGGAGTGTAACCATGTTTCCCTGGGACCTGAGCAGGGTTCATCATCAGGGCAGATGTTTGGGGGTATGGCTGGGTTATGCCAGCACTACACACCCATGTGTTGGGTTATAAATGAGTGTTTGTGACATGTGGTGTCCTCTAAAGCCAAGAGATCAGGGTAAGAGGCCCTCTTGCCTCACCTTAAGAGCAGTACTAAAAGAGGGTGAATGAATTACACAGTAGGGGCTTCCCAGGTGGCACTAGTGGTAAAAAACTCGCCTGCTGATGCAGGAGACATAAGAGATACGAGTTTGATCCTTGGGTTGGGAAGATCCTCTGGATGATGGCGTGGCAACTCACTCCAGTATTCTTGCCTAGAGAATTGGCACGCATGGAAACACAGTGACTGTCAAGTGCAAGCTAAGTCATTTCAGTCATGTCTGACTCTTTGTGACCCTATATACTATAGCCCGCCAGGCTTCCCTGTCAATGGGTTCTCCTTGTAATAATACTAGACAGTTGCCATGCCCTCCTCCAGGGGATCATCCTGACCCAGGGATTGAACCCTCGCCTCTTACATCTCCTGCATTGGGAGTAAGGTTCTTTACCAATGAAGCCTCCTGGGAAGGCCCTGGTAACTGTCACATTCCCCTTTAAAATGTCCTATGATGGTAATGAGTGATAGTCCATTGGAATCCTTAACACAGGACTTCTTATATTCTTGATGCATTGCATTTAGGATCATCTAAAGTACAAACGTCTAAGGGGAAATGCCAAGAAACTAAGAATTTGCAGTCGTGGATTGTTTTCTTAAATCTACTCATTACCCTACAGGGTAACTTTGAGAAAATACAACCTGTTAATGGTTAGTCATTTCAGTGTCTCTACTCATAAAAGAAGCCATAAATTGTCTACACCCTTGCAGAAGTCCTGGGAGAACAAATGCTCAAATGAAAGGTAGAGTATAGTATCACACGGTTTTACAAAGATTGAAATCTGTCCTAACCGCCACTTAAATAGTTAGCATGATGTCAGCCTCACATAAAGAATCTCCAATATAAGCACTCCTAGATGCTGTATTTTTTTTGAGCTACTCAAAAGAAAAATATTTTCTAAATCCAATCTAAATTTCATGGGCCAATGAATTAAGTTTGTGTTTAACATGACCCTATCATGTTAAAAGACTCCATTATGAAAACAAAACTATTGCCTGGGAGCCTCTTCCAGTCTGTTTATATCCCATCTGTCATTACCTGTCCTCTTCTGGGCTGCCTGCAACTCCTGATTCTCTTGGGCTGGTGATTAACAGGACAGATAGTCTTTTGCCTTCCAGGGTCACATTGAAGCTGTTTGAGTCCTTGAGTCTCCTAGAACAACCTGTGATTTGGATTAAGGAGGTATCAAGTAACTCAAAGACCTTGAGACAAATGTGGTTAAAAGCAGATACTTTTTTGACTTAGGACTGGGGACAAACTTCACAAGCTTGATTAAGGAGACATTCCGAGAAAGCTGACCACACCAAAACCATCTAATCCTGTCTGGAAGCGCTACGGGATCCCTATTCCTCAACTGGAGTCGTCTTTCCTCATAAGGAATGTTATGTCTCAGAAGAAGGAAAAATCTCCCCTCCCATCTACAAATGATGCCGCGCTGGTCTCTGGAGATGCAAGGACTTTGGAAGCACCAGGAAAAACAAAAAACAAAAAAACCCACACATGACTGAAGGGTGGATTTTGATGACCTCTAACTTTTGGAGGTTCAAGGTTGAAGAACTAACCTTTAAAATGGGAGTCTCATAATACTGCTTGGAGGTGGATGACTCCTTTGTGTGTTCCTCTCCTTTCCTCAGTGAGAAAGAAGGATCTTCAGCTTGAAAGACCCATGATCCAATGGTGTATTTTTTCCGTTCTTTATAAGCCCACTGACCCAGAAACTTCCTGTTCATCTTCCTGTTCAACATCTGTCTCAGCCTTGACTATGATAGATGCCAAAAAAATATTTGTGGAACCAACCAACAAACAAATAAAACATCATTTCATTACTTTTTCCTTGGTAATTATTCATTTTAAAAAGTGGATACCCCACTTACAAGAACTTCAGAAGAATTTTCCCATCCTAAAGTTCCCAGAAATCCAAATGGACAAAATATTTCCATTTTAATTTTTAAATATCAGAAGAATGCAGTGACCACAGTTTATATTTTCCCTATTTTCCTCAAGGCCTGGGTTGCTCATTTAAATGCAATTTGCTGTATGTTTGGGTCAGTGACTTAAGTTGGGAAGCTCTTACAGTAATTCAGCACAGTGGAAATTCCAGAACTTTGGCTGGGGTCTGGAGGAAAAGCCCAGGATTGGTGGTCCCAGGGGCCATGCTAGTTAGCGCCAGGCAGAGGTCTGGCCTACTTGGGGCAGCAGGTCTCTGCCCTAACCAGTCTGGATTAGCATGGAATCAGTCGCAACACACGAGAAAGCCGGGAGGCCAGGCAAGATGACTAGGAAGGTTATAAACCCGAAGACTTCCGCCTTGGTATTTGAAAACCACACGGTATTTTACAACATTCCTGTCTATTAACTGCTGGGAAGGGCACTACCTTATTGCTTTCTGCATAATGAAACCAATCTTTCCCCTCAGAGGCCCCCGTGTTGCTTTGATCAAGTTCAAAAGATGAGGGAAAGGATGACTAAGGACCTTGGGAACCAGACTGAAGAATCTCACAGACATACTCAAGGGTTTTTTTGGGGGATTGTTGTTTGTTTTTTTTTTAACTGACGCATCATTTTGGTAAACAATTCCTATAGTCTGCGCACTTATCAAATTCCTTTACCCAAATATTTGCTATTTATAAAATAATCAAGGAAACAGACTTGTGTTTATTATTCCGAAATCAGCAGCAGTTTGATGAATTGAAAACAGTCTTACTTTTTCCTCTTTCCTCTCCCTTTACCAGCCAGTTGTAAAAGTGCCAACATTACACACCCAACTCTCTCTTTAAACAGTAAAAACGAAAAATAAAGTGACCTTGCTGAACTGTAGGTTGACTCTGCCCAAGTTAGACTTTGGTTCCACTGCCCAGTCCCCCTTTGCAGCAGAGATAGGCTTTTGGAACCAACTGAGTTTGAAGGGAATGCTGTCAATGTCTGTTTCCGGTTCACAGGGGCCTCCGCGTCACCACAGAGTTCAGACGTCTGACTTGTTTCCTGACTTTGAGAGTCTCTTACTTTAAACGTGAGGGATCAACCCTGCAAAGGAAAGGAAAGACACGCACAAGTCTGCCTCTGACTCCACCAACTGTAACCCCCAGGATGGTTTCTCCAGGCGGGACGTAAGCCACAGTTTTGAGTGGACAGTACTTCCTGTTGCCCTACTGGGAAGGGCGATGGGGATGCTCTGAGTGGGGAAGGCCAGCATTGGGTCAGTTCTTGACAATGTAGCTCCCAGGAAATTCCCCTCTTCACTCATCATGAGATATGTACAGAGCAAAAGCAGTCTCTTCAAACTCAGAAAGCCCTGTAAGACTGGATCTCAGATAGCTTGTAGTGAAGTGGTTCTATTTATATTTTATGCATATGAAAGAAAGGCTTTGTTAGAGGCACACATCTAAACTTTTCTTTCTAAAAGAGACAAAGATGCTAAATCATCATGAGGAGGTAACCAAAGCATTCCAACAAATTCTTTCATTTAAAAATAACTACAGTTATCCATTATCAAGCTAAAACTCCAGGGTTACAAATAACTCAACTCTGTACAGAGTTGCCACAAAGCTTAACCAATAAATTGATATACTGAAACCCTCTTTAAAGCCACTCTACTCTTGAATGTCCTCAATTTTGTCTTTATTTTCCTGAGCTTGTTTCTGTTAATAAATAGAACAGGGAATCTCATAGACCTCTAGAGGTCTCTCACTCATTGCTCCTATTCCTTTATAATATGCTGAGCTGACTGAAAATCAAGTTTCTGTTCAGCCAAGGTGAGACTGCTGCTGCTGCTGCTAAGTCGCGTCAGTCGTGTCCAACTCTGTGCGACCCCATAGACGGCAGCCCACCAGGCTCCCCCATCCCTGGGATTCTCCAGGCAAGAACACTGAAGTGGGTTGCCATTTCCTTCTCCAATGCATGAAAGTGAAAAGTGGAAGTGAAGTCATTCAGGCCTACCAGGCTCCTCTATCCATGGGATTTTCCCACTGGAGTGGGGTGCCATCGCCTTCTCCGAAGGTGAAACTGGTGGTTGTTAAACCCTGAAGGAGATGGGTTCCCATTGGCATGATCTGGTTGAGAGACACCAAAGCCTCCAGTGTCCCAGAGGAGAGTGGACAGGCTCCCCCATCCCTGGGATTCTCCAGGCAAGAACACTGAAGTGGGTTGCCATTTCCTTCTCCAATGCATGAAAGTGAAAAGTGGAAGTGAAGTCATTCAGGCCTACCAGGCTCCTCTATCCATGGGATTTTCCCACTGGAGTGGGGTGCCATCGCCTTCTCCGAAGGTGAAACTGGTGGTTGTTAAACCCTGAAGGAGATGGGTTCCCATTGGCATGATCTGGTTGAGAGACACCAAAGCCTCCAGTGTCCCAGAGGAGAGTGGGGAGAGGGGCTGGAGGGGATGCCATGGAGGGATGGGGGGCTGAGACTGGGGGTAGGTTGGATTCCCCAGCAACTAATATGGGCAGGCATTTGTGGGTTCTATTGTACAGCACATGGAACTATAATCAATATCCGTTGACATACCATAATGGAAAAGAACATGAAAAAGGAATATAACAGAACCACTTTGCTCTACAGAAGAAACTAACACAACATTGTAAATCAACTATACTTCAATAAAATCTGAAAAAAGAGAGAGAGAAGCCTGGGCAGAGCCTTGCAGTTAATGCTGCCTTCAGCTGTCAGTCATAGGCTCTCCACAATGGAAGTCCAGAAAAGAGCGGGAAGCAAAAAGCTCTTGCTGTTTTTCTCTTGTTTACTAGCATTATGAAACAATGAGGAAGGCTGGTCCCTTAGGATTTCATGAAAGGCTCGCCAAGATTACTTTCTCTCAGGAACTTTTGCCTTGAACCACTTTTAGGCTCTGGACTAGTTCCTTTTTGCTGGAAGAACATTATTGTCTGAAATAGTACGTGCTTCCTTCTAGAATGCCAGCGGAAAACCCCAATGATGCCTTTTCCCACTAAACTATTAAGATTTCTCCTTCCAGTAAATGCAAAAAGAAGAACACACAACTATCACTAACTGGCAGTCTAGGAAAGATTTTATAAGTGGAAAAGTTATGTAATTTTCTAATCTTAAAATTTTTACTACTATAAGCTTTATGAGGGCAGAGACCATACCATACAACTTTGTATCCTCACAATATCCAGTATTATTCATGCATGCAATTGGAGATGTAATGATTTTTTTAAGTGAAGAAACTTGCCTTCCTCTGGCCATGAAAAGCCTTTTTCTCATAGCACTTTGACCAAGCAAAGGTCCATAAGATCTGTAAACATGATGGAAAGCAATGAAGATAGTCCTTGTCCCATAGCCTAGTATGAACATCTAGATGGAAGATGGGTTTTACTGTTATCTGTTTTAATGACTAGAAAAGAAATGCAATTAATTAAGAAACAACTTAAAATTGAAACAAAACTCATCTGAATTTGGCTTTGGTTTGTAGAGACTTCCACACCTCAGTGCTGCTCATAATTCTTTTCCATTCATCCTTAAGTCAGCCTCTTTTCAGTTGCTCAGTGCCCAGGAGAAGGTTCCAGACATCCAGAGGGACTAATCTTCTAGGAAAAGAGCAGGGAGGGAGGAGGTACTAGAATGCAGGGCTCAGGAGTCATAATTGAGGCTCATCTCTGCTACTCTATCACTTTGTTTCATTGGGAAATGCTTCTTCCCTTTTCATGCCTGAGGTTTCCTCTTGTCAACTAACTTAAATGGACTATATAATGTATAATTTCCTGTTGGGACTGTTATTGAAACTCATGTATAAATAAAACTTAATTGAACTTTGCACTTTTGTGGTATTATACTGAATGTGGAAAAAGCTAGTGAATATAACAATAATAGCTACAAATGGATAACTAAGTCAGAATTATCAAAAAGCTCAGAGAAATTCAGAGGTAAAATTGGCAAAAAGTAAAATATGCATGTATTTTTAATTCTAGTTTTTACTACTGTTTCCTCATACCTTATTTCAATAAGCATTTCAAAGTTATAATACTTTTGGGTAAAGACCCTCATTGACTTGAATATATGTAAATTTGATCCTGGTCATTTGAACTTGAAACAATTTTGCAATAATTGAAATTTGTATTCTAGCTATTCAAGTAAATGAACGGTGTCATTTGCTTATTTGATGATTTTTTTCAAGGGTCCTTTGAAAAACTACTGGGTATCAATACTAAAAATAAAACACTGGAAAAATCATAAAAGCAGGAAAATTAATTTCAGGGCATTTTAATCTTCCCCTGCTTCCTGGGCTCACAGGGCTTCAGAAGTTGAGAAACTCTCTCTGATGTCACTGCTCTCTGAAAGCTGTTCCATTAGAATCCATATGGTGGACATCTTTGAATTACACACTGCTGACATTTTTCAATGTCTCCGAAAAAAGAATTTCCCCCTTTAATCCTCAAAACCAAACACAAATGAATTGTTTTATCCACCTGAATCTTCCTGAGAGGAATATAAACTGTTTGATTCAATCCATAATTTCCTTATATTCTATATACCTCCAAATTATCCTACTTTAGCTTTAAATTCTGGTCATTTTTACATTGTTTCTGAGCTGGGAAAATGGAGGATGACATTTTGTGCTGCATCACAGAGAGAGTACACAAACACAAGCCAGGAAAGTTCCTGTGTCCCTGATTTTCTACCACACTCTGCCACTTTGTTAATTCAATGACAATTCAACATGGTTCCACAGACTGTGCATATCCAGAAACTTTGGCTTCTAAATGCCTCTTTAAGGAAAAAATGTCTATTGGCTAAACCATAAAGATCAGACAGAAGAGTGTGGAACCCATTGGTTTGAGCCTCAGAGAGGGGTCCCTGGCGGCAGGAACCTAAAAGAAGAGCCTGTAATAGAGAATTGCTGCTGGCCCAAGAAGCCCGCACAGAGTGCTGGAGAGCGGGCAGCTGTCAAACGGTTGATGGGTAGGGCCTCTCGTGACCTCTGTCTCTTCACTGTTCAATGAACAATCTATCCTCACATTGGCCATGCTCTGCTTCTATCCCATTCCAACACCCTTTAAATGCCTTTAGATATCTTTACTATCTATACACATCCCTATTTTGTGTTTTTGTTTTGTAGAACATGCACCATTGCCGAATTTTTAGACTGAATATAAGATGTGGTTCTCAAAGTACATGACGTCATCATTTATTCATGAGTTCTTAATTCCTAGTTTCAAAGAGTCCACTGTTTGCATTCAGGCTCTTTGCCTGTATCTTATAAGGCCTGGTTATTTCTCACATGCTCTATGAGGCCTCTTTGATTGTCACCCTCCTTGGGGCTTGCCCAGCATCCTGGGCAGGCTTTACCATAGTTTTTAATAGACTGTTGTGGGGTAAGTTGTGTTACCCTCCAAATTTATATGATGAAGTTCCTACCTCCAGTATCTCACAATGTAACCATATTTAAGGATAAGGTCTTTAAAGAGGTGATAAATTTAAAATGAAATCGTTAAGGTGAGGCCCTTCCAGCATCACTGGTGTCCTTATAAGAAGAAGAGAGACATTAGGGATGCATGCACACAGAAGGGCCACGTGAAGACACAGCAAGAAGGCACTGACCATAAGCCAAGGAGAGGGGTCTCCAGAGAAACCAGACCTGCAGACACCTTGATCTTGGGCTCCCAGTCTCCAGAACTGTGAAAAATAAATTTCTGTTGTTTAGTCCATCCAATTTATGGTATTTCTCTTATAGCCCTAAGAAACTAATATACGCTCCTAAAAATTGTTGCTTATCTGCCTCTATTTCTCTACCATGAATGCTTTTAAAAAAATAATTAAAAAAAATTTTTTTGACTCTACTGGTTCTTTGTCGCTGTATGGGCTTTTCTCTAGCTGTGGTACATGGAAACTACTCTCTAGTTGCAGTGTGCGGTTTCTCATTGACTTGGCTTCTCTTGTGGAGCACAGGCTCTAGGGCAGGTGGACTTAAGACGTTGTGGCGTGTGGGCTCAGTAATTGTGGCTCCCAGTCTCTAGGGCACAGGCTTAATAGCTGTGGCGCACAGGCTTAGTTGCTCTGTAGGATGTGATATCTTCCCAGATCAGGGATCAAACACATGTTTCCTGAATTGGCAGGCAGATTCTTTACCAGTGAGCCATCAGGGAAGCCTGATGTGAACACTCTTAGAAGGGATTGTTGTTCATCAGTCTATGAAACTAGCAAAGTGCCTGGCATATATAAAAAAAATGTTTGTTGAATGAATGAGTGAAGGAATTTCCTGACTCTGAAATTTATCATGAGCATCCAATCATTGGCTCTCTTATTTTTTTACTTTTATTAATCTTCTATCATCTTAATTCTACTAGTTTGAACAAGTGTCTTGGTTTTGCACATAAGTCTTCAACACTGTCAAATTTATTTAGTCTTCAGAGATGTCATGCAGACATTAGCCATATCCAGACCACTCCTCCCACACTGGACGTACACAGAGAAGTTTGGTGCTGTGGTTTCTCATCATGGCAACGTGTCCAGCCCAAAGATGCCAGTTTATATGAGTACAAATAGCAAAAGCAAGGTAGACATGGTTCTTTTCTAGAACCAAGCTACCACCTCAATGTTAAGGAGGTTGAAACTGCTCCTAAGAACAACCTCTTCCAACTGCCTGTTCTCAAGTGATCAAAATAAGACAGGAGGTCATTGTAAATGACCTTGTAAAATGTCAAAAAGTGTGGGAAGTGAGTTGAGAGCTACCCCACTTCCTGAAGTAATTACTCCAATTAAACTCCTTTATATCTCTCTATATAAATTTTATACAACTATATATTCACATTTATCGAATACAATGGAAATACAAGGGAGAAAGTAATAAAGTCCCAATTATGAGATATCTCCATATATAACAATTCAGAAAGATCACATTTATTGAACAAGAAATGTTTGTACTTTAAAAACATTTCCTTTCAGAATCACTCTGCTCAAATCTCCTGGGCCCCCAGTGAATTTTGAGTAAGGAAGAGCTGGACAGAGTATTTACACATCCATAAAGACTATCCTTTTTTTTTTTTTAATAGATATTTACTTGCTGCCTGACTGCATTCTTGCTTAAGAAACGTTATGCTGAAATGGAATGTTATTTTACGTGAGTGAGGCTGCAGGGTGAACTCTCTTGTAAAAGAGCAGCCTTGACCTGATGCAAATAGACTCAGGATGACCTGCTGCTCCGGATGTTGGTTAGAAAACTTGGCAGCAGATACTGTCTGAATCTAATGTTTGCAGGGGTCTTTCCCCCATAGCAAGGTTTTGTCAAGGCAAACATTTATTCCTATGTCCTGTTTTGCTTTGCATGTTTTATTTTTTAATTCTCAGCTTAACTGAGAATAAATTTAACAATACTATTCTTTTCCATAAGTGTGGATGTGTAAGGGTCCAGAGTACCTTACCCTTACTATACTGCTGCTGCTGCTGCTAAGTCGCTTCAGTCGTGTTTGACTCTGTGCAACCCCAGAGACGGCAGCCCACCAGGCTCGGCCGTCCCTGGGATTCTCCAGGCAAGAATACTGGAGTGGGTTGCTATTTCCTTCTCCAATGCACGAAAGAGAAAAGTGAAAGTGAAGTTGCTCAGTCGTGTCCGACTCTTAGCGACCCCATGGACTGCAGCCTACCAGGCTCCTCCGTCCATAGATTTTCCAGGCAAGAGTACGGGAGTGGGGTGCCATTGCCTCCTCCACTTACTGTACTAGTTATACTGAATATTTTGGACCAGTTTATTTTGCCTTCCAAAGAGATATTATAAGGCAGACTACACATTTAAAAGAAGAAATGTTCTACCAAGATGCACTGAGGAATCAAGAACAAGAATCTCCTCTATGAACTGAGATAACAATGCATTAACTTTAGTGAATTCCTAAGACCACGTTTTCTAGAGACTCAATTAAATAAACTCCTTACTAAATGTCCATGAGTATGAGGCAATCCCAGGTGGCACTACTGGTAAAGAACCTGCCTGCCAATATAGGAGAGATAAGAGACACAGGTTCGATCCCTGGGTTGGGAAGATCCCCTAGAGAAGGGCATGACAGGTCACTCCAGTATTTTTGCCTGGAGAATCTCATGGACAGAGGAGGTTGGCAGGCTACCAGTTTGTAGGGTTGCAAAAAGTCACACACAACTGAGACGACTCAGCATGCATGAATTCATGTGTGTGAGGCAAGATGTGGTTTTCGAGGGCCATAAAGAGTAAAAATCATTTAACTGTTTCTGACCTTCAGGGAATTTGCAGCAAGTTTAAGGACAATTTAACCAAGATCAAGCTTTTAATTAAGCTGAATGCAAATAAAATATTTCAATAATAGATCTAAATGCTGGAGATGGTAGCTCTTATGAGGCTGTCCATGGTTAATTGCCAAGAGAATTTTATAAGCAGGAAGTGCTCTGAGATCTCAGAGAGGACCAGCTTGGGAAAACATCTTTCAGGATAAGCAGATATAGATAGACCCAGGAGGAAGCCAAACAAATGTATCCAATTGTCTGCTGATCATGAGACCAGGCAGATCTGGGCTCAGTCCCACCTAGGACTACATGAGACACGGTCCCTTCTACTCTGAATCTGTCTTCTCAGAATAAAATAGGGACAATAAATCTACCCCATGAGTTGTTGTGAGGATGGATGAGCTCTTGGGGTAAGTAAATCCTTGGTACAGAGCCTCCCATATGTTGGCTTTTATGATATCAGATATATTACGTATCATTTTGTCTTTTAGTCAACTGTTTGCTTCCCTCACTCAGAAGTAGGCATTTGAAGATACGGACTTAACATTATTTCATGTTTGGATCCACAGCCTTACTACAGGCTCAAAATAGTGTCTAGAACACATTTGTTGAATAAATAAATCAACAAATAATTTAACGTCAAAAAAATAGATTAGGGGCTTCCCTGGCGTCTCAGCGGTAAAGAATCCATCTGCCAATGCAGGAGATGTGAGTTCAATCCCTGCTCTGGGAAGATACCACAAACCACAAAGCAACGAAGCCCGTGCGCCACAACTACCTAGCCTGTGCTTTAGAACCTGGGGACTACGACTACTGAAGCCTGAATGCTCTAGAACCCCTGCTCTGCAACAAGAGAAGCCACAACAATGAGGAGCCCACACACCCAACGAGAGAGTAGCCACCACTTGCCGCAACCAGGGAAAAGCCCTTGTAGTCCACAAAGACCCAGCACAGTCAAAAAATCAAATAAATAAAAAATTTCAAAGTAGATTAGCTAATATTATCATTCAATCTTGTCTTTTTCATATGTCTTTTCATCCTTTTCCATTTTCTTCAACCTTGGGAGCAATAAGAGCTATTGCAAGCAGCAGGACAAATTCCAAATAAGTGGGATCATTTGGAATTTTAAAGTTGTCCCTAATAGTTAAGGCTATAAGAATTTGGATTATTTGCCTGGAGAATGATAGATGATACAATGGGGGAAAATACTTGTTGTGCTATTTCTTCTCCCTGCATCAGCTCTTGATCATGTCTGTGCCCTTGGTGTCCCTCTTATCCCTCAACAGTAAAAAATGAAGAACAAGGACTTCCTTGGCAGTCAGCAGTTAAAACTCTGTGCTTTCAATGCAGGGGACAGAGTTTTGGTCCCTAGTCAGGGAACTAACATCCCACATGCTGTGTGGCACAGCTAAAAACAAAACTAAAAAAAAAAAAAGAAACCAAAAAACAAAACAGCAACATATTGTGGGGAGGAAACAAATTTTTTTCCATGTAAACCTTCCAATACCCTTGGAGAAAGAGTTGGAATGTAACTTTCCTTTTCTCTAACCTAGCTCAGTGCCCCATTTTTAAGCCCAAGAAGAGTTAGTTAGCCAAATCACACCCAGTGAAGCATGCTGGTTAGAAAATGCTGTGTTTGCCACAACACCAGGTCAGGCAAGAATGGCTTCTACTGTGAGGTCATTTGGTTTTATGCAAAAGTCCCTGTTACTGCCACCAGAGACAGACTTACTTATTTTGACCTAATTTTCTGTTTCGTTATGATTTTGTAAACTAAAATTAAATTTGGTTTGTTTTCAGCACACTAACCTGGGAGGGAGGGGATCAACAATCAACATTTTATAATCATGCGTTGGTATGTGACCAGCTAGAGAGTCTCATTAAAATCTCATTTGCAGGAAATGCACTCATTTACCGCTCCCCACTTGGTCATATGTTTGTTAATAGCACAGAGGGGAGGTAAAGTGAGTCACAAAAGGTCAACTCTGGATCAAATAAGCATCCTCCAGACTGTAGATTGTGGACACCTCATTGCGTTCATTGTTTTCTCCGCATGTTGCTCAGAGCATCTATCCATGCACACTCTAACTTCTTAGATAAAATCCTCTCTCCCGACCTGCAAAACCCATTATTGCCTAAGAAAAGCCAGAATTACTGAATGTTTCCCTTTCTTCTGACTTAAAATGCACATCATCAACCACGTCAAGGAAAAAGACAACGTGCAAAATATTCTCTGGGGTTTCTCACCCCTTCTGAGATATTCTTGCAATGAATTCTCAGCTTAAAAAATGGTTTCATCAGAAGATTTTAATGTCCCTGTGTGAGTATTTTCAGAGACAAAAAATGAAATTCGAACATTTCAGGGACAGCTTGTGGAGAGGTTGATTCCAAAGCTGAGGGATATTTTGCTTTTCATGTGAAAAATATTTTACAGTCTAACAAAGGTCTTTATGGGCTTTATAGAATTTCTTTTGTAGCTGTACACATTAGTCAGGATCCTGGTAAGAAACAGAAATCACCTCAGAAGTTTCTAGTGATGACAGTTTAATAAGTGACTACTTACAGAGGTATGGACAAGCTAAACAAATAAATAAGAGATGTGGAGGCACCCAGAGAAGATTGTACCACCCTTAGGTCAAAAGGGGAAATAGTACTATTTGAACTCAGTTACCTACTAGAGGCTACAGTCCCTGTCAAAGACCCACCAAGAAGACAGGGAGCCAAGAAGCCAAGAAGAAATACCCCAACAGAGTCTGTTTTCAAACTCTCGTCTACTGGTGCTTCCCATTGATCTAAATCAACCAGAAAGCAGTAGCAAGGGAGACTGGGTGAGACACTCCCTAGGGGTGAGCTTCCCAGGACATAATGCAGGGTGAAGGAAGAAAGAGAATTAATCAGCTAAGACAACTGGAGCATAACCAGATGTTCTCCACATGCAATGATTTGCTCAAATTTTTGGCCAGTTTTTAAAAATAAATTTGTAACTATCCAGACTTGCTCGATACAATGACCCCTTTGAGATTCTGTGATCTTTACTAATATTCCAGGGCCCGAAACAGAAATTCTTTCTGTGAAATGCTAACTCTTCCCTACTGGGATTAATCTTGATTTCCATGTCGACTAAATACATTAAAAATTTTGAGAACTGTGAAGACCTTTCTTCATGCTATGAATCTTCTAATTCATAATCTCTGACTTGGCACAGATTCATTCCTTCAAAGACCTTAAAACACTTTCACCTTTATTATCTCATAGATCTTTACCGTATGTCTGATTTGGTACCTAGTACTGCTGCTGCTGCTGCCACATCACTTCAGTCGTGTGCGACTCTGTGCAACCCCAGAGATGGCAGCCCACCAGGCTCCCTCGTCCCTGGGATTCTCCAGGCAAGAACACTGGAGTGGGTTGCCATTTCCTTCTCCAATGCATGAAAGTGAAAAATGAAAGCGAAGTCACTCAGTCGTGTCCAACTCTTAGTGACCCCATGGACTGCAGCCTTCTAGGCTCCTCCGCCCATGGGATTTTCCAGGCAAGAGTACTGGAGTGGGTTGCCATTGCCTTCTCCAGTACCTAGTACTGCTGCTGCTAAGTCACTTCAGTCGTGTCCGACTCTGTGCAACCCCATAGACAGAAGCCCACCAGGCTCCCCCGTCCCTGGGATTCTCCAGGCAAAAACACTGGAGTGGGTTGCCATTTCCTTCTCCAATGCATGAAAGTGAAAAGTGGAAGTGAATCCCACTGCTGGGCATACACACCGAGGAAACTCCAATTGAAAGAGACACGTGTACCCCAATGTTCATTGCAGCACTGTTTATAATCGCCAGGACATGGAAACAACCCAGATGTCCATCAGCAGATGAATGGATAAGAAAGCTGTGGTACATATACACAATGGAGTATTACTCAGCCCTCAAAAAGAATAAGTTTGACGCAGTTCTAATGAGATGGATGAAACTGGAGCCAATTATACAGAGTGAAGTAAGCCAGAAAGAAAAACACCAATACAGTATACTGACACATATATATGGAATTTAGAAGACAGTAATGATGACCCCGAAAGTGAGACAATATAAGAGACACAGAGGTATAGAACGGACTTTTGGCTTCAGAGGGAGAGGGAGAGGGTGGGAAGATCTGGGAGAATGACAACGAAACATGTATACAATCATATGGGAGATGAAGCACCAGTCTATGTTCAATACAGGATACAGGATGCTTGGGGCCGGTGTATGGGATGAACCGGGGGGATGGGCAGGGAAGGGAGGTGGGAGGGGGCTTTAACATGGGGAGATCGTCTACACCTGTGGCTGATTCATGTCAATGTATGGCAGAACCAATACAGTACTGTGAAATGGAATAAGCATTAAACAAATCAATACGGGATACAGGATGCTTGGGGCCGGTGTATGGGATGAACCGGGGGGATGGGCAGGGAAGGGAGGTGGGAGGGGGCTTTAACATGGGGAGATCGTCTACACCTGTGGCTGATTCATGTCAATGTATGGCAGAACCAATACAGTATTGTGAAATGGAATAAGCATTAAACAAAAACAAACAAACAAAAAAAGTGGAAGTGAAGTCGCTCAGGCGTGTCCGACTTCACAACCCCATGGACTGCAGCCTACCAGGCTCCGCCCGTGGGATTTTCCAGGCAAGAGTACTGGAGTGGGGTGCCATTGCCTTCTCCAGTACCTAGTACAGTGACACACTAAAAGAGATGCTTAATAAATGCTGGTTGACAAGATGTCATGGTCAAATACCTTGTGCAGACAGGAAAGCTGAAAAGTTAGGCAACTTTGCAATATCTCATGGTGTGCCAATGAGAATAGAAGCAAAGGCAGAGGGTTTACCCTGAATATGCTGTCTCCCAATGAAGATTTTGCAAACAGATCAAGAATTTTAACAAGAGTTTATTTTCTTCCTGTACTTTGACCCAGTCTTAAGAATAGTTGGGAAATTCAGGGCGTGTTTTTTCAACCAATTTGTTTCCTAGATTGCCAGAGAAATCTAAGTCCCATTATTTCTTCTTAATCATTAAACATGAGATATTGTCACCAGAAGGAATAAAATGTGGAATTCTACACTTCAAGGAATTGAACTGAACTATTAGGGTTTCTTGTATTATTTCTAGATTAGGGGAAAGGAAATATAAAGAGGAGATTAAGCCTGAGAATTGCAGTGACAGCAACTCCTTCTCATCAATGAAAATAAAGGATAGGAATGACCTGAAAAAATAAACGTACTTGGTTTTAAGACCTCCATAGTTACTATCCACCCATCTTCAACCAAACCTACTGTATTCCAAAGTTCTAAATGTCACTTTTTCTTGGATTGTCACTGGTTTCCTGAATATCCCATGAAGGACTCATATAGAGAAGGAGAAATGGAGGGTTGTGATTCACTGAAAGCCTGAAAACTCTTTGTGGAATAATATTAAATCAGGTAGATGAAATTTTAACAAAATATGCATTGAAGTATCCTCCACATCTTTTCACGGTTTGATAGTGTAGTCATTCATCAACATGAAAACATCTGGGCATAAGGCTGAGCTGTACTCCTGGAGGCCTGTGTCATGCCTGTCATTGGAGGGTGTCACCAATCTGCTTCCCTGGTGGCTCAGGCAATAAAGAATCTGCCTGCAATGCAGGAGACCTGGGTTCAGTCCCTGAGTTGGGAATATCCCCTGGAGAAGGGAATAGCCACCTACTCCAGTATTCTGACCTGGAGAATTCCATGGACAGAGAGCCTGGCAGGCTACAGTCCATGGGTTGCAAAGAGTCAGACACAGCTTTCACTTTCACCAGTTTCACTGGTGAAACATTCACTTTCACCAGTCTGCTTGACTTGTAGGTGGCTCCTGTGTGCACACCCTCATGGTGGGCATCTAAGACAACCCAAGGGAAACTAACAGCGGGCTTGGTTATTCTCAAAATCACATTTACGTCAATGATGACTAGTTTCTAACTACCTTATTTCTTCATTCAGGCATTACCCTCAGCCCCTTCCATAATCACAACGGCATCCTATCCTATAGATCTCTTATATGTATCCTTGGAACTTAGTGCAGGGCTCATAGGAGGTGCTCAGTGCACGACTGAGGATCAGTTCACAACAGAAAGGAGTGGAATAATTTAGACTCAAGGGAAATAACTCTGTAGCATTTGAGTAAAAGAAAATAATAGAAGATACAAATTATAACTGAATTACCAAACTAGCTAATATACTTCCTAAAAATGTTTATATTCAAAGACCAAGTTAAAACATTCTGTCTAGCAAGATGTTATTTACCAAATTAATGGTCAATTTTTTAAAGTCTACTTGAATTTTTCCAGCATTCTTTGTATTTCCAAAACACAATACTAATCTACAAAACACTCCACAGATGGGTTAAGAATGAAGTCAAATAAGACATGAGTGAGATAGCAAACTCAGTTGTGTTACCCTCCATTTAGACAGGAACAATTAATACAAACTAGCAACAAAATTTCTTGTAACCAGCATTTTAGGTCTATATCACTTCAAATAACTCCTTTATCTATCATAGGCAAATAAAATCATTAATGTGAGGAGGAGGAACATTTGACTTTCAGGTGGAACCTTGAAAACAAAGGTCCTGCTTGCCATAGAGATTATTATTTCAAGGAATGTAGGTGTTTTAAATTTTTCTCAGGTGTAAGAATCAATAGCTCATCATATTGAGTAACCAAGACTTCTTACCTCTTTTCTAAAGATAATACTTTTATTGCCACATAAATGTGTGTTGCTAGCAAAAGTAAAAAAATATTCAGGCTAAAATATGTTTACACATATGTTTATTTGTGTGTACATGTATATACATATGGGAGGAGAGAGAGAATTTATTTAATCTGGAAAATCAACTAAGAAATATCCTCTGAGTGAATTCTCTATACCCAGCATTTGCCATATTATGCTAAGGATAAAAGATAAAAAAACAAGGTCTTAAAAGAACAATAAGAACTACACACCTCCTAGAATGGATAAAATCTGGAACACTCACAACATCAAATGTTGGAGAGCATGTGGAGCAAGAGAAACTTTCAGTCACTGCTGGTGGGAATGCAAAACCACTTTGGAAGACACTTGGGCAGTTTATTACAAAGCTAAACATATCCTTACCATATGATCCAGCAATTGTGCTTCTTGGTATTTACCTAAAGAATTTCAAAATTTATGTCCATACAAAAACTTGCATATGGATATTTAAAGTAGCTTTATTCATAACTGTGAAAACTTGGAAACAACCAAGATAATGTTCAGCAGGTGAATGGATACATAAACTGTGGGGCATCCATACAGTGGAACATTATTCAGTGTGAAAAAGAAATGAAAATGAGCTACCAAGCCATGAAAAAATATGAAGGAAACTTCAATGCATATTACTAGATGGAAGAAGCCATCTGGAAAGGCTGCACACTGTGATTCCAACTATATGGCATTCTGAAAAGGGCAAAACTATGGAAACAGTAAAAGGATCAGTCAGTTATCATGGACTGAAGGAAGGGGAGGAGAGATGAACAGGCAGAGCACAGAGTATTTTTAGGGCAGTGAAATTATCAATATATGATACCATAATGATGGATAGCATTGTACATTTCAGTACACATGTCATTAATACCTGTACAAATTCATAGGATATACAACACCAAGAATGAACTGCAGTGTAAACTATGGCCTTTGGGTGAGTGATAGTGCTATGTAGGTTCATCAGCTGTACCACTCTGGTGGGGATTTTGATCATAGAAGAGGCTATGTATGTGTGAGGGTAGGGGTACATGGGAAATCTCTGTAACTTCTATTCAATTTTCCTGTGAATCTGAAGCTATTCTTAAAAAATAAAGGCCTAAAATTAGAAAATGAGGAAGAAAGACAATGTCATGTCCCCCGGAAAGTTTACAGTATTTGATGAGAGTTGGGTCTTGAGTGACAGCATAAGTTTTATATGCATAAGTTGGTGGGGGAAAGGTGGAGGATGTGGCTCAGATTTGCCAATTCCATCCTATGAATAGACATTGGGATTAGATGTGTCCTATTAAACTCCAGTACTTTGGCCACCTCATGCAAAGTTGATTCATTGGAAAAGATTCTGATGCTAGGAGGGATTGGAGGCAGGAGGAGGAGAATGGGACGACAGAGAATGAGATGGCTGGATGGCATCACTGACTCGATGGACGTGAGTCTGGGTGAAATCCAAGAGATGGTGATAGACAGGGAGTTCTGGCGTGCTGCGATTCATGAGGTCGCAGAGTTGGACACAACTGAGCAACTGAACTGAACTGAATTAAGCTATCTAATTTAATTCTCACCAAACCAGTGTGAATGTAAATACTATCTCCATTTGCCAGACGAGGAAACTAATGTTTAGAACAACTCAATGAAAGGGACAATTAAGCAGCTGCCAAAATAACCACTTAAAAGGAACTTACAGAATTGTAAATTAGTATGGCAACTATGGAAAATAGTAAAAATAAAATGACCATATGATCCAGCAATTTCACTTCTGGGTATATATTTGACAAAAATGAAAACAGGATATCAAAGAGATATCTGCCCTCCCCCCATGTTAACTGCAGCATTATTTGTAATAACTAAGGTACAGAAATGGGACTTCCCTGGTGGCTCAGTGGTAAAGAATCTGCCTGCAGTGCAGGAGATGTGAGTTTGATCCCTGGTAAGGAAGATCAACTGGAGAAGAAAATGGCAACCAACACCGGTATTCTTGCCTGGGAAATCCCATGGACAGAGGAACCTGATGTGCTACAATCCATGGAGTCGTAATGAGTTGGACATGACTTAGCAGTTAGAGAACAACAGTAAGAACATAAGTATGGATACAGCCTAACTGCCCATCAAGGGATGAATGGATAAAGAAGATGGAATATATACACACACACAGGAATATTATTCAGCTATGAGAAGGAAGGAAATTCTGCCATTTTCAACAACATGGCTGGACCTTGATGCTAAGTGAAATAAATCAGATAAAGATCAATACTGCATGCTATTATTAAACGTGGAATCTTAAAAAAACCAAACTCATAGAAACAGTAGACAAGTGGTTGCCAGGGGCTGGGGACAGGGGGAAATATGTAAAGTTAGGCAAAAGAACACAAACTTTCAGCTATAAACATGTTGGCTATGTAGATAAGACTGTATTGCATAGTCAAAATTTGCTAAGAGAGTACAATTTAAGTGTTGTCACTAAAAAAAATGATAAATAGGTGATGGAAGTGTTAATTAACTAGATGAGAGGAATCCTCACAATATAAATATTATATCAAATTACTACGAGGTGCACTTTGTCAACTATATGTCAACAAAGCTGAAAAAAATAAACTTGATGAACAGCTGAATCAGATTGCTCACATAATTCAATCATGTTGTCATAGACACAAGCAGTTCCCTCTCAATTCATTGCAAGGTTTGCAAATGGGAAAGATGAATGAGTTTCACAGAAATGATCAAGGCTTTAGATACAGAGAATACATTTACTGTGCTTACTTTATTTTTCTGGGCTCTAAAGTCACAGCAGACGGTGATTGCAGCCATGAAATTAAAAGACGCTTAGTCCTTGGAAGGGAAGTTATGACCAACCTAGATAGCATATCGAAAAGCAGAGACATTACTTTGTCAACAAAGGTTTGTCTAGTCAAGGCTATGGTTTTTCCAGTGGTCATGTATTGATGTGAGAGTTGGACTATAAAGAAAGCTGAATGCCAAAGAATTGATGCTTTTGAACTGTGGTGTTGGAGAAGACTCTTGAGAGTCCCTTGGACTGCAAGGAGATCCAACCAGTCCATCCTAAAGGAGATCAGTCCTGGTGTTCATTGGAAGGACTGATGCTGAAGCTGAAACTCCAATACTTTGGCCACCTGATGCTAAGAGCTGACTCATTGGAAAAGATCCTGATGCTAGGAGGGATTGAGGGCAGGAGGAGAAGGGGATGACAGAGGATGAGATGGTTGGATGGCATCATCTATCAATGGACATGGGTTTGGGTGAACTCCGGGAGTTGGTGATGGAGAGGGAGGCCTGGTGTGCTGTAGTTCAAGGGGTTGCAAAGAGTCAGACATGACTGAGTGACTGAACTGACTGAGCTGATGCTTATTTAGTGCTAGTAATACCCCAAATCAAGAAAAGATTAAAAAGTAGAATCAAGCTAATGCTTATATATGACATCATCAACTCTTCCTGTTTAACCATTTTATTTTAGGTCTTATTTTATTTTGAAAAACATTTCACATGTACTTAAGGATGTATATTCTTTAACTGTTGGGTAGAGGATCTGTTTATGTGCCTATTAGATTATGCATATGAATTATGTTTTTTTAAATGTTCTCTGTCTTTACTGAGTTTTTTGATGCTTGACCACCAAGTAACTAAGAAAAATGTACTGAAATCTCCTAGTGAATATGTTACACTTGTAAATTTCTCCCTGTAGTCTTATCAATTTTGCTTTACATATTTTGAGGCTATTTTAGATTTACTAAGTTATCTTAACTTCCCTGGTGGCTCAGATGGTAAAGCATCTGCCTACATGCGGGAGACCTGGGTTCGATCCTTGGGTTGGGAAGATCCCCTGGAGAAGGAAATGGCAACCCACTCCAGTACTCTTGCCTGGAAAATCCCATGGATAGAGGAGCCTGGTAGTCTACAGTCTATGGAGTCACAAAGAGTCAGACGCGACTGAGTGACTTCACTTCAAGTGTGAGTTGAAAAAAGAAATGATAAAATGAATATAACAGAATGGGCGAAAATATTTGCAAATGATGTGAGTGATGAGAAATTATCCAAAATATACAAACAGCTCATGCAGCTCAATATCAAGAAAAAACAACCCAGTAAAAACAATAGGCAGATTTAAACAAACAATTCAAAGAAGACATACAGATGGCCAAAACTCACATGAAAAGATGCTCAATGTTGCCAATTATTATAAAAACGTAAACCAAAACTGCAGTGAAGTATCATCTCACACCAGTTAGAATGGCCATCACCGAAAAGTTTACAAGCAATAAATGCTGGAGATGGTGTAGAGAAAAGGGAAACCTCCCACACTATTGGTGAGAATGTAATTGGTACAGCCACTGTGGAGAATAGTACAAAGTTTCCTTAAAAGACTAAAAATACGATACCATATTTTTATGATCTAGCAATTCCCCTCCAGGGCATATATTCAGAGAAAATCATAATTTGAAAAGATACATGCACCCCATTGTTCATTGCAGCACTATTTACAATAGCTAGGCCATGGAAGCAACCTAGATGTCCAGTGACAGATAAATGGATAGGAAGATGTGGTATACATTAATATTACTCAGCCATAAAAAAGAATTAAATAATGCCATTTGCAGCTTTGTGGGTGGACCTAACGATTATCATACTAAGTGAAGTAAGTCAGAGGAAGACAAAATACAGGAAATCACTTCTGTGCTGTGCTTAATCGCTCAGTTGTGTCAAACTCTTTGTGTCCCCATGGACTGTAGCCTGCCAGGCTCCTCTGTTCATGGGGATTCTCCAGGCAAGAATATTGGAGTGAATAGCCATGCCCTCCTCCAGGGGATCTTCTCAACCCAGGGATCAAACCCAACTCTCCCACATTGCAGTTGGATTCTTTACTGTCTGAGCCACCAGAGAAGGCCAAGAAAACTAGAGAGGGTAGTGTATCCCTTTCTCCAGGGAATCTTCTCGATCCAGGAACGGAACCAGAGTCTCCTGCATTGCAGGTAGATTCTTTACCAGCTGAGCTACCAGGGAAGCCTGATATAACTGCTCTGTGGAATCTAAAAAGATGATACAAATGAGATTATTTATAAAACCGAGAAAACCTCACAGATAAACAATGGTCACTAAAGGGGAAAGGGGAGGTGGTGTAAATTAGGAGTTTGGGATTAACAAATGCACATTACTATGTATAAAATATAGAAGCAAGAAAAGACCTGCTGTATAGCACAGGGAATTCTACTCAATGTTCTGTAATAACCTAAATGGAAAAAAGAATCTGAAAAAGAAAAGATGTATGTATGTGCATAACTGAATCACTTTGCTGTACTCCTGAAACTAACCCAACATTGTAAATCAACTATACTCCAATATAAAATAAAAATTAAAACAACAAAAAGGAATGTAAACATTATGAAATTAATCAGGATTATGGTGTCAGTTAGTTCAGAATAATTTTAGTTCAGAAATAATTTTATTCCATGTTGCCTCACATAACTTGACATGTAAATTGCTCCAAATTCTGCCTTAGTACATGTATCAATCCCTCATTTGAATTTAGTTAAATAACAGGAAAATTTTACATTTATATTTTAATAATTTCTTTACTACCTCACTCCTAACCTGTTACTGATCCCTGGTTCTTCATTTAGTTGAGTTTAATGAAATGTTTATTTGCAACAAAACAGTGTTTGACATACTGAAGATTTATATTATCCTCTGGAAGAAAGTTGCAAGTTCAGTAGAAGATGAGACAAAAGTTACTCTAAATGGAGTGAGATCTCAAGAAGGATAAGACATGAGAATGGGGGGGTCAAAGCTAGGAAGTCTGAGTCCAGAAAGAGAAAGGGAGAGATAAAAGAGATTTAGGATAGGAACAGATCCAAAAGGACTTTCTCAGGGAATGTGCTATGAACACAGTGTGGCACTTCTCATGTTCCTCCAGTGTCTTTGGTGAAATCTCTGTGTTGCTGGGCTTCCCAGGTGGCTCAGTGGTAAAGAATCTGCTTGACCATGGAGGCGATACAACTTGAGTTCGATCGCTGGGTCAGGAAGATCCCCTGGAGAAGGAAATGGCTACTCACTCCAGTATTCTTGCCTGAAGAATTCCAGGGACGTAGGAGCCTTGTGGGCTACGGTCATGGGGCCACAAAGAGTCAGACACCATTGTGCATGCACACATGTGGACGCACACACAGGTCATTGATGATTTGGTTTGGAGGAGCTGGAGCCATAGGACAGGTAACAAATATAATGTTTTGTAAAATATATATATATATTGAAACTTTGTTATTAGAAAATCAATGTCTCTATACTTGCACTCCAGAGAAGGCAATGGCACCCCACTCCAGTACTCTTGCCTGGAAAATCCCATGGATGGAGGAGCCTGGTGGGCTGCAGTCCACGGGGTCGCTAAGAGATGGACATGACTGAGCAACTTCACTTTCACTTTTCACTTTCACGCATTGGAGAAGAAAATGGCAACCCACTGCAGTGTTCTTGCCTGAAGAATCCCAGGGATAGGGGAGGCTGGTGGGCTACCGTCTATGGGGTCACACAGAGTCGGACACGACTTAAGGGACTTAGCAGCAGCAGCAACAGCATGCTCTCTGTCTATTGTATCTAATCCCTTAAATCTATTGGTCACTTCCACTGTATGGTATAAGGGATTTGATTTAGGTCACACCTGAATGATCTAGTAGTTTTCCTTACTTTACTCAATTTAAGTCTGAATTTGGCAATAAGGAGCAAAAAGGAAAAATGGTTGTCTGAGGACACCTTATAAACAGCTATGAAAAGAAGAGACACGAAAGGCAAAGGAGAAAAGGAAAGATATACCCATTTGAATTCAGAATTCCAAAGAATAGTCAGGAGAGATAAGAAAGCCTTCCTCAGTGATCAAGGCAAAAAAATAGAGGAAAACCATAGAATGGGAAAGACTAGAGATCTCTTCGGAGAAGGCAATGGCACCCTACTCCAGTACGTTTGCCTGGAAAATCCCATGGACAGAGGAGCCTGGTAGGCTGCAGAGTCAGACATGACTGAGCGACTTCACTTTCACTTTTCACTTTTATGCATTGGAGAAGAAAATGGCAACCCACTCCAGTGTTCTTGTCTGGAGAATCCCAGAGATGGGGGAGCCTGGTGGGAGGCTGTCTATGGAGTCGCACAGAGTCAGACACGACTGAGGCAACTTAGCAGCAGCAGCAGCAGCAGAGATCTCTTTAAGAAAATTAGAGATACCAAGGGAAATTTTCATGCAAAGATGGGTACTATAAAGGACAGAAATCGCATGGACCTAACAGAAGCAGAAGATATAAAGAAGAGGTGGCAGGAATACACAGAAGAACTATACAAAAAAGATCTTCACAACCCAGATAATCATGATGGTTTGATCACTCACCTAGAGCCAGACATCCTGGAATGTGAAATCACGTGGGCCTTAGCAAGCATCACTAGGAAAAAAGCTAGAGGAGGTGATGGAATTCCAGTTGAGCTATTTCAAATTGAAAAAGATGATGCTGTGAAAGTGTTGCACTCAATATGCCAGCAAATTTGGAAAATGCAGCAGTGGCCATAGGACTGGAAAAAGTCAGTTTTCATTCCAAGCGCAAAGAAAGGCAATGCCAAAAAATGCTTCTTGGAAGAAAAGCTATGACCAACCTAGACAGCTTATTACAAAGCAGAGACGTTACCTTGCTGACAAAGGAAGGTAACCATTTAGTCCCATCTAATCAAAGCTATGGTTTTTCCAGTAGTCACGTATGGATGTGAGAGTTGGACTATAAAGAAAGCTGAGTACTTTTGAACTACGGTGTTGGAGAAGACTCTTGAGAGTCCCCTGGACTGCAAGGAGATCCAACCAGTCCATCCTAAAGGAGATCAGTCCTGAATATCTGCTGGAAGGCCTGATGCTGAAACTCTAATACTTTGGCCACCTGATGCAAAGAACTGATTTATTTGAAAAGACCCTGATGCTGGGAAAGATTAAAGGCGGGAGGAGAAGGGGATGACAGAGGGTGAGATGGTTGGATGGCATCACCAATTCAATGGACATGAGTTTGAGTAAACTCCAGGAGTTGGTGATGGACAGGGAGGCCTGGGGTGCTGCAATCCACAGGGTTGCAAAGAGTCAAATAAGAAAACAAAAGAGAAAATATTTTTTAGACTACACAGATGTTGGGTTAATGAACCCCACAGAAAACCCTGAATAATCACAAGCATGTTTGGCCTGAATTGAAGCTCCTGGGTTCAGCATAAACTGATGATACAGAAGAGTATTAATTTGCCCAAATGACCAGAATACAATAAACACCATCACCACACACACACACACA
>SJYC01003750.1:0-13421 GCA_006408675.1 Madoqua kirkii | reverse complement strand
TTGTTTTGAGTGAACTGAGAGAGGCGTGATGAGAATTGAGGAACCTCCAGCTTAGATTTGGGGTGGAGGTTGGTCAGAGGGGGGAGGGGACTAGCCTAGGGTTTTTGAACCCTGAGAAGAATGAAACTATATCATCGCTTACGTCCTGGTTCGCTAAGTTCGCTGGGGGAACGGTGGGCAGGAGGAGGTGGACAGGAGCCCACGTGGCCCAGAGTGTGCGTGCAGTCTCACTGCCCTTCGTCTCCTCTCACAGGCAAACACTACGGGGTTTACAGCTGCGAGGGCTGCAAAGGCTTCTTCAAGCGCACCATCCGTAAGGACTTGACCTACTCGTGCCGGGACAACAAGGACTGCACCGTGGACAAGCGCCAGCGTAACCGCTGTCAGTACTGCCGCTACCAGAAGTGCCTGGCTACTGGCATGAAGAGGGAGGGTAAGGGGCCTCCCCTTGTGCCCTGTGGGAGGAGCGGAGGGAGTAGTTCCGGGACCGCCCTCTCTGGAAGGCGGGGCCCCTCTCTCTCCTCCAGAGGGCGCTGTTTCATTCCTGTCTCCCATGCACATCCACTCTCCTCCCTGGTACCCTGCTATGGTCCCTTGAGTTTCCTTCTTAATGGTTGTGCCACTCTGGCCTGAACCTCTGACCACCGCCCGCCCCCTCACCCCGGGCTGGTGCTAGGATCATTTTTCCTTCCCCAGGATGGTTTCTTTAGCTCCCCGTCTCTAACCAGATTAGCTTTTCTTCTCTTTGAGCCCACCTTCCACTCTGACCACTTGTCTCCGTGGTATGTGTGTTGGCTTCTCCAGACTCTGGGACTGTGCTCTTTTAAACTGCAGCCTTTACTAAAAGACCCCCAAAACATCTTTCCCTCTTTTTTCTCTCTATTTTAAGTCTGATTCTGAAATCCTGAGAGAGATGCTTTAGGGAGTTTATATTGGTCAACTGCCTCATTTTAGAGAAGATGAGCCTGAAGCCTGGCTTTCCCAAGGTCATGCAACAAAAGAGTGACAGGTCTGGGATCAGAACCCATGTCCCTGAAGACCCAGGCCCAGTGCGCCTTCTCCTGCCGTTTGGTTGAGTCAGAAGAACACCAGATTTGCAGTTAGGAACACTTAGGTTTAGATGTATGATGTGCCATGTATCTTGTGAACTTGGACAAACTGTTTTAATGAGCTACCTCAAAATCATTATCTTTAAAAATGGGGTCAAGAGCTCACAGGGTGGTTATAATACTGGAGTGAATGTTAAAGCACGCTTGGCATGTTTCTTCGTATGTAGTAGGCCTTCTGTTTAAATGTTAGCTTTCTGTCTAATTTCTCTGTCCACCTCTTTTACTTCTTGGAGTAGTCATCTGTTCTTTCATAACTCCTGTGTCCAGACTGCCACAAATATGCTGTGGTTTCAAGTGACTTCCCCAATTTCTATAAATATCTTCTGAGTTAGGCTAGGAGACCCTGATATGGCCCTAAGGACACTTTGGAATCTCCTCATGGCTGGCTGCTGACTCTCCATTTTTCTCTTCTCCTTCCCCCTCCCCCTTAGCTGTACAGGAGGAGCGTCAGCGGGGGAAGGACAAAGACGGAGATGGGGAGGGTGCTGGGGGAGCCCCCGAGGAGATGCCTGTGGACAGGATCCTGGAGGCAGAGCTTGCTGTGGAGCAGAAGAGTGACCAGGGCGTGGAGGGCCCCGGGGGGACTGGGGGCAGCGGCAGCAGCGTGAGTGCTCTCCTTCCTGCCGGGGTGGGGGGCCGCGGGCTAAGCCTGTGCTATTTCCCACTCCTGTCCCTTCCCCTTACCACCTTTCACACTGCTGGGGGCTGGAAGTGCCTCCAGACACCGTCTCACATCTGAGGTGGGCATGGTAGCGTCCTCTGTTCTCACTCCCAAAACAGCCACAGGCAAGTCCCAAATTAACAGTTGTCTTCCTGAATGCCAGAAGAGCAGGAGCGGGTTCAGATGGGGCTTGAAGAGACTGCAGATAAGGTGCTGGTTTAGTCCCTAAGTTGTGTCTGACTTTGTGACCCCATGGACTGTAGCCCACCAGGCTCTTCTGTCCATGGGATTTTCTAAGCAAGAGTACTAGAGTGGGTTGTCATTTCCTTCTCCAGAGGATCTTCCCCACCCAGGGATTGAACATGGGTCTCCTGCTTTGCAGTTGGATTCTTTACTGACTAAGCCACCAGGGAATTGTCCAAAGTGTTTTATGGTTGGGGGTTTCCCAGTGTGCTTCCAGACCTCCCGTAACTCTGAGCCCTCATCTCTGCAGCCAAATGACCCTGTGACCAACATCTGCCAGGCAGCTGACAAACAGCTCTTCACGCTTGTTGAGTGGGCGAAGAGGATCCCCCACTTTTCCTCCTTGCCTCTGGATGACCAGGTCATATTGCTACGGGCAGGTCAGTGACCTTGGACCCCTTGGACCTCTTGTCTTTGGACCCCTCTTGGACCTCCTGACCTTCAGGGACCCCAGTGACCTTACCTTGCGTTTTCAGGCAGCCAGTCTCGTTGACCTCACCCCCTCTTCTCCCCTTCCTTCAATGTGCTCTCCACTCTGTGGCCCCGTCCCTGGCCCCTGACCCTTGTGGGCACCCCTCCCCCCAGGCTGGAACGAGCTGCTCATCGCCTCCTTCTCTCACCGATCCATCGATGTCCGAGATGGCATCCTCCTCGCCACAGGTCTCCACGTGCACCGCAACTCGGCCCATTCTGCAGGCGTGGGAGCCATCTTTGATAGGTCAGTGGCCCTCAGCTGGGCTGGCCTGGTGGTCGAGGGGGCGGGGCTATAGGCTGGTCCGTGTCCAAGCTGGCTGAGCTGTGACCTTTGAGTGACCTGCAGGTCCCTCTCCAGGGTGCTGACAGAGCTAGTGTCCAAAATGCGGGACATGAGGATGGACAAGACAGAACTTGGCTGCCTGCGGGCAATCATTCTGTTCAATCCAGGTAAGAGGAGGGCTGCCCCCGTTCCTCAAGACCCAGGCAGCCTTGCAGCCGCCTCTTCTTCGGAGACTCCTCAGTTACCCAGCTGCCCCTTCAACCTAGAAATCTCCCAGCTGACCAGGAGGAACCCACATTCGTTGAAAAACATTCCCTTTCCAATCCCATCCCCCAGACCCTTTGCGCCCCGCTTCCCTGGCCAGGCATTTGGTGAAGGGTGTGTAGGTGGTGCCCAGAAGGAACATCGTGTGGGCCATGTCTCCTCCTCATTTGTCCTGGTTTGATTGGTCCTCCTTCCTCTTCCTCCTCTCTTCCTGCTATCCCAGATGCCAAGGGCCTCTCCAACCCCAGCGAGGTCGAGGTCCTGCGAGAGAAAGTATATGCGTCCCTGGAGACCTACTGCAAACAGAAGTACCCTGAGCAACAGGGCCGGTGAGACGGCGTTGAGGGGCCCTGGGCCTGCACCGGGGTGGGGGTGCCACCAGGGTGTGTACAGGGCCAGTGTGGCCCCAGCTCTGACTCATCATCTTCCGTGCCCTCAGGTTTGCCAAGCTGCTGCTGCGCCTTCCTGCTCTCAGGTCCATAGGCCTTAAGTGTCTAGAGCATCTGTTTTTCTTCAAGCTCATTGGCGACACCCCCATCGACACCTTCCTCATGGAGATGCTTGAGGCTCCCCACCAGCTGGCCTGAGCCCACACGCAGACATGCTGTTCCTCTTGCTGGGGGAGAGCACAGCGGCAAGGGACTCTGGGCCTTGGGGCAGGGTGGGGAGGGACTGTGTTCCTAGAATCTTGATGAGATGGAGGAGCACAGGGCAGAACTGATGCCTCCAGGGGGTATCCCTAAACCCTGCAAGGGTTTGCTTGAGGTCCCAAGTCAGAAGGACCTAGACACTGGTGGGCCTCTCCCTGCGGCGGCCTCGAGTCTCCGAGTTTGTCTGGCTCTGCCACGGTCTGGGGGCTTTCAGAACTCCAGCCTGGAGTGGCCTCTCCTCCCCTAGCACAAAGCCCCGGCCTTGCTCCCAGGTCCTTGCTGCTCGTTGTCTTGCCTCACTCGGCATCCCCATCTGAAGAATGGAAAGAGAACTCCTACAGAGATGGATATTGGGGGGCAGGCCCCCCAAACTGATGGACATGGGAGGAAAGCTCTGCCAGGCCTTCCTCTAACCCAGCCTGGCAGATGGGGGCTTTTTTGGAAGGAGGGGACCCTGTCACTGTCTCCTGGCCAGAGTCCCATCTCACACTTCCCCACCTCCGGCAGTTAGACTGAGAAAGGTGGTGGTGGTGGTGGTGAAGGGGTGGTGGGAACCCATCTGCTATTTTTAATTTCCTCGAGGACAGAGACTTGCAGTTAGACTCAAAGAAGTACTGTACTTCCCCAGGTTGACTAAGAGATGCCAGTGGTGGAGGTGGTGTCTGGAAAAGGCAGGGCCTGGGGTGCTCTGGGTTCTCTGCGGCTCTTCTGTCTTCGGGAAGGGGCCTGGGCTGAGGTCAGGGCCGGGGTGGTGAGTAGTCTCAGGCCTTTCGCATCTCAGCTCCCCCTGCAGCCCCGGGCTCACCCCGTGAAGCCTAGGACACTGAGTGTCCTGGCCTTATTGAGGGGAGATGGCTGGCCTGCGGAGGTGAGGTGCTGGGGCTGCATGACTTCTGCCCTTGGGCTCTTCTCTCCGAGGTTCCCTTTCCCTATCTTTCACTCACATAAAATCGCTTTCAAATTAAAATCGCTCTTTTCTGGACTGAGGTGACTGTCGTGGGGGTGGGGATGAGCGCCGCCCCGGGCCGCTGCGGGTGGGAGGATATCCTGGGAGGGTATCCGGTGGGGCGCGCTCCCTGGACGCCGTGGCTGCAGCCGTAGTTCCTGTCTCTTATACACATCTATTGGTCCTCCTTCCTCTTCCTCCTCTCTTCCTGCTATCCCAGATGCCAAGGGCCTCTCCAACCCCAGCGAGGTCGAGGTCCTGCGAGAGAAAGTATATGCGTCCCTGGAGACCTACTGCAAACAGAAGTACCCTGAGCAACAGGGCCGGTGAGACGGCGTTGAGGGGCCCTGGGCCTGCACCGGGGTGGGGGTGCCACCAGGGTGTGTACAGGGCCAGTGTGGCCCCAGCTCTGACTCATCATCTTCCGTGCCCTCAGGTTTGCCAAGCTGCTGCTGCGCCTTCCTGCTCTCAGGTCCATAGGCCTTAAGTGTCTAGAGCATCTGTTTTTCTTCAAGCTCATTGGCGACACCCCCATCGACACCTTCCTCATGGAGATGCTTGAGGCTCCCCACCAGCTGGCCTGAGCCCACACGCAGACATGCTGTTCCTCTTGCTGGGGGAGAGCACAGCGGCAAGGGACTCTGGGCCTTGGGGCAGGGTGGGGAGGGACTGTGTTCCTAGAATCTTGATGAGATGGAGGAGCACAGGGCAGAACTGATGCCTCCAGGGGGTATCCCTAAACCCTGCAAGGGTTTGCTTGAGGTCCCAAGTCAGAAGGACCTAGACCACTGGTGGGCCTCTCCCTGCGGCGGCCTCGAGTCTCCGAGTTTGTCTGGCTCTGCCACGGTCTGGGGGCTTTCAGAACTCCAGCCTGGAGTGGCCTCTCCTCCCCTAGCACAAAGCCCCGGCCTTGCTCCCAGGTCCTTGCTGCTCGTTGTCTTGCCTCACTCGGCATCCCCATCTGAAGAATGGAAAGAGAACTCCTACAGAGATGGATATTGGGGGGCAGGCCCCCCAAACTGATGGACATGGGAGGAAAGCTCTGCCAGGCCTTCCTCTAACCCAGCCTGGCAGATGGGGGCTTTTTTGGAAGGAGGGGACCCTGTCACTGTCTCCTGGCCAGAGTCCCATCTCACACTTCCCCACCTCCGGCAGTTAGACTGAGAAAGGTGGTGGTGGTGGTGGTGAAGGGGTGGTGGGAACCCATCTGCTATTTTTAATTTCCTCGAGGACAGAGACTTGCAGTTAGACTCAAAGAAGTACTGTACTTCCCCAGGTTGACTAAGAGATGCCAGTGGTGGAGGTGGTGTCTGGAAAAGGCAGGGCCTGGGGTGCTCTGGGTTCTCTGCGGCTCTTCTGTCTTCGGGAAGGGGCCTGGGCTGAGGTCAGGGCCGGGGTGGTGAGTAGTCTCAGGCCTTTCGCATCTCAGCTCCCCCTGCAGCCCCGGGCTCACCCCGTGAAGCCTAGGACACTGAGTGTCCTGGCCTTATTGAGGGGAGATGGCTGGCCTGCGGAGGTGAGGTGCTGGGGCTGCATGACTTCTGCCCTTGGGCTCTTCTCTCCGAGGTTCCCTTTCCCTATCTTTCACTCACATAAAATCGCTTTCAAATTAAAATCGCTCTTTTCTGGACTGAGGTGACTGTCGTGGGGGTGGGGATGAGCGCCGCCCCGGGCCGCTGCGGGTGGGAGGATATCCTGGGAGGGTATCCGGTGGGGCGCGCTCCCTGGACGCCGTGGCTGCAGCCGTAGTTCCTGTCTCTTATACACATCTATTGGTCCTCCTTCCTCTTCCTCCTCTCTTCCTGCTATCCCAGATGCCAAGGGCCTCTCCAACCCCAGCGAGGTCGAGGTCCTGCGAGAGAAAGTATATGCGTCCCTGGAGACCTACTGCAAACAGAAGTACCCTGAGCAACAGGGCCGGTGAGACGGCGTTGAGGGGCCCTGGGCCTGCACCGGGGTGGGGGTGCCACCAGGGTGTGTACAGGGCCAGTGTGGCCCCAGCTCTGACTCATCATCTTCCGTGCCCTCAGGTTTGCCAAGCTGCTGCTGCGCCTTCCTGCTCTCAGGTCCATAGGCCTTAAGTGTCTAGAGCATCTGTTTTTCTTCAAGCTCATTGGCGACACCCCCATCGACACCTTCCTCATGGAGATGCTTGAGGCTCCCCACCAGCTGGCCTGAGCCCACACGCAGACATGCTGTTCCTCTTGCTGGGGGAGAGCACAGCGGCAAGGGACTCTGGGCCTTGGGGCAGGGTGGGGAGGGACTGTGTTCCTAGAATCTTGATGAGATGGAGGAGCACAGGGCAGAACTGATGCCTCCAGGGGGTATCCCTAAACCCTGCAAGGGTTTGCTTGAGGTCCCAAGTCAGAAGGACCTAGACCACTGGTGGGCCTCTCCCTGCGGCGGCCTCGAGTCTCCGAGTTTGTCTGGCTCTGCCACGGTCTGGGGGCTTTCAGAACTCCAGCCTGGAGTGGCCTCTCCTCCCCTAGCACAAAGCCCCGGCCTTGCTCCCAGGTCCTTGCTGCTCGTTGTCTTGCCTCACTCGGCATCCCCATCTGAAGAATGGAAAGAGAACTCCTACAGAGATGGATATTGGGGGGCAGGCCCCCCAAACTGATGGACATGGGAGGAAAGCTCTGCCAGGCCTTCCTCTAACCCAGCCTGGCAGATGGGGGCTTTTTTGGAAGGAGGGGACCCTGTCACTGTCTCCTGGCCAGAGTCCCATCTCACACTTCCCCACCTCCGGCAGTTAGACTGAGAAAGGTGGTGGTGGTGGTGGTGAAGGGGTGGTGGGAACCCATCTGCTATTTTTAATTTCCTCGAGGACAGAGACTTGCAGTTAGACTCAAAGAAGTACTGTACTTCCCCAGGTTGACTAAGAGATGCCAGTGGTGGAGGTGGTGTCTGGAAAAGGCAGGGCCTGGGGTGCTCTGGGTTCTCTGCGGCTCTTCTGTCTTCGGGAAGGGGCCTGGGCTGAGGTCAGGGCCGGGGTGGTGAGTAGTCTCAGGCCTTTCGCATCTCAGCTCCCCCTGCAGCCCCGGGCTCACCCCGTGAAGCCTAGGACACTGAGTGTCCTGGCCTTATTGAGGGGAGATGGCTGGCCTGCGGAGGTGAGGTGCTGGGGCTGCATGACTTCTGCCCTTGGGCTCTTCTCTCCGAGGTTCCCTTTCCCTATCTTTCACTCACATAAAATCGCTTTCAAATTAAAATCGCTCTTTTCTGGACTGAGGTGACTGTCGTGGGGGTGGGGATGAGCGCCGCCCCGGGCCGCTGCGGGTGGGAGGATATCCTGGGAGGGTATCCGGTGGGGCGCGCTCCCTGGACGCCGTGGCTGCAGCCGTAGTTCCTGTCTCTTATACACATCTATTGGTCCTCCTTCCTCTTCCTCCTCTCTTCCTGCTATCCCAGATGCCAAGGGCCTCTCCAACCCCAGCGAGGTCGAGGTCCTGCGAGAGAAAGTATATGCGTCCCTGGAGACCTACTGCAAACAGAAGTACCCTGAGCAACAGGGCCGGTGAGACGGCGTTGAGGGGCCCTGGGCCTGCACCGGGGTGGGGGTGCCACCAGGGTGTGTACAGGGCCAGTGTGGCCCCAGCTCTGACTCATCATCTTCCGTGCCCTCAGGTTTGCCAAGCTGCTGCTGCGCCTTCCTGCTCTCAGGTCCATAGGCCTTAAGTGTCTAGAGCATCTGTTTTTCTTCAAGCTCATTGGCGACACCCCCATCGACACCTTCCTCATGGAGATGCTTGAGGCTCCCCACCAGCTGGCCTGAGCCCACACGCAGACATGCTGTTCCTCTTGCTGGGGGAGAGCACAGCGGCAAGGGACTCTGGGCCTTGGGGCAGGGTGGGGAGGGACTGTGTTCCTAGAATCTTGATGAGATGGAGGAGCACAGGGCAGAACTGATGCCTCCAGGGGGTATCCCTAAACCCTGCAAGGGTTTGCTTGAGGTCCCAAGTCAGAAGGACCTAGACCACTGGTGGGCCTCTCCCTGCGGCGGCCTCGAGTCTCCGAGTTTGTCTGGCTCTGCCACGGTCTGGGGGCTTTCAGAACTCCAGCCTGGAGTGGCCTCTCCTCCCCTAGCACAAAGCCCCGGCCTTGCTCCCAGGTCCTTGCTGCTCGTTGTCTTGCCTCACTCGGCATCCCCATCTGAAGAATGGAAAGAGAACTCCTACAGAGATGGATATTGGGGGGCAGGCCCCCCAAACTGATGGACATGGGAGGAAAGCTCTGCCAGGCCTTCCTCTAACCCAGCCTGGCAGATGGGGGCTTTTTTGGAAGGAGGGGACCCTGTCACTGTCTCCTGGCCAGAGTCCCATCTCACACTTCCCCACCTCCGGCAGTTAGACTGAGAAAGGTGGTGGTGGTGGTGGTGAAGGGGTGGTGGGAACCCATCTGCTATTTTTAATTTCCTCGAGGACAGAGACTTGCAGTTAGACTCAAAGAAGTACTGTACTTCCCCAGGTTGACTAAGAGATGCCAGTGGTGGAGGTGGTGTCTGGAAAAGGCAGGGCCTGGGGTGCTCTGGGTTCTCTGCGGCTCTTCTGTCTTCGGGAAGGGGCCTGGGCTGAGGTCAGGGCCGGGGTGGTGAGTAGTCTCAGGCCTTTCGCATCTCAGCTCCCCCTGCAGCCCCGGGCTCACCCCGTGAAGCCTAGGACACTGAGTGTCCTGGCCTTATTGAGGGGAGATGGCTGGCCTGCGGAGGTGAGGTGCTGGGGCTGCATGACTTCTGCCCTTGGGCTCTTCTCTCCGAGGTTCCCTTTCCCTATCTTTCACTCACATAAAATCGCTTTCAAATTAAAATCGCTCTTTTCTGGACTGAGGTGACTGTCGTGGGGGTGGGGATGAGCGCCGCCCCGGGCCGCTGCGGGTGGGAGGATATCCTGGGAGGGTATCCGGTGGGGCGCGCTCCCTGGACGCCGTGGCTGCAGCCGTAGTTCCTGTCTCTTATACACATCTATTGGTCCTCCTTCCTCTTCCTCCTCTCTTCCTGCTATCCCAGATGCCAAGGGCCTCTCCAACCCCAGCGAGGTCGAGGTCCTGCGAGAGAAAGTATATGCGTCCCTGGAGACCTACTGCAAACAGAAGTACCCTGAGCAACAGGGCCGGTGAGACGGCGTTGAGGGGCCCTGGGCCTGCACCGGGGTGGGGGTGCCACCAGGGTGTGTACAGGGCCAGTGTGGCCCCAGCTCTGACTCATCATCTTCCGTGCCCTCAGGTTTGCCAAGCTGCTGCTGCGCCTTCCTGCTCTCAGGTCCATAGGCCTTAAGTGTCTAGAGCATCTGTTTTTCTTCAAGCTCATTGGCGACACCCCCATCGACACCTTCCTCATGGAGATGCTTGAGGCTCCCCACCAGCTGGCCTGAGCCCACACGCAGACATGCTGTTCCTCTTGCTGGGGGAGAGCACAGCGGCAAGGGACTCTGGGCCTTGGGGCAGGGTGGGGAGGGACTGTGTTCCTAGAATCTTGATGAGATGGAGGAGCACAGGGCAGAACTGATGCCTCCAGGGGGTATCCCTAAACCCTGCAAGGGTTTGCTTGAGGTCCCAAGTCAGAAGGACCTAGACCACTGGTGGGCCTCTCCCTGCGGCGGCCTCGAGTCTCCGAGTTTGTCTGGCTCTGCCACGGTCTGGGGGCTTTCAGAACTCCAGCCTGGAGTGGCCTCTCCTCCCCTAGCACAAAGCCCCGGCCTTGCTCCCAGGTCCTTGCTGCTCGTTGTCTTGCCTCACTCGGCATCCCCATCTGAAGAATGGAAAGAGAACTCCTACAGAGATGGATATTGGGGGGCAGGCCCCCCAAACTGATGGACATGGGAGGAAAGCTCTGCCAGGCCTTCCTCTAACCCAGCCTGGCAGATGGGGGCTTTTTTGGAAGGAGGGGACCCTGTCACTGTCTCCTGGCCAGAGTCCCATCTCACACTTCCCCACCTCCGGCAGTTAGACTGAGAAAGGTGGTGGTGGTGGTGGTGAAGGGGTGGTGGGAACCCATCTGCTATTTTTAATTTCCTCGAGGACAGAGACTTGCAGTTAGACTCAAAGAAGTACTGTACTTCCCCAGGTTGACTAAGAGATGCCAGTGGTGGAGGTGGTGTCTGGAAAAGGCAGGGCCTGGGGTGCTCTGGGTTCTCTGCGGCTCTTCTGTCTTCGGGAAGGGGCCTGGGCTGAGGTCAGGGCCGGGGTGGTGAGTAGTCTCAGGCCTTTCGCATCTCAGCTCCCCCTGCAGCCCCGGGCTCACCCCGTGAAGCCTAGGACACTGAGTGTCCTGGCCTTATTGAGGGGAGATGGCTGGCCTGCGGAGGTGAGGTGCTGGGGCTGCATGACTTCTGCCCTTGGGCTCTTCTCTCCGAGGTTCCCTTTCCCTATCTTTCACTCACATAAAATCGCTTTCAAATTAAAATCGCTCTTTTCTGGACTGAGGTGACTGTCGTGGGGGTGGGGATGAGCGCCGCCCCGGGCCGCTGCGGGTGGGAGGATATCCTGGGAGGGTATCCGGTGGGGCGCGCTCCCTGGACGCCGTGGCTGCAGCCGTAGTTCCTGTCTCTTATACACATCTATTGGTCCTCCTTCCTCTTCCTCCTCTCTTCCTGCTATCCCAGATGCCAAGGGCCTCTCCAACCCCAGCGAGGTCGAGGTCCTGCGAGAGAAAGTATATGCGTCCCTGGAGACCTACTGCAAACAGAAGTACCCTGAGCAACAGGGCCGGTGAGACGGCGTTGAGGGGCCCTGGGCCTGCACCGGGGTGGGGGTGCCACCAGGGTGTGTACAGGGCCAGTGTGGCCCCAGCTCTGACTCATCATCTTCCGTGCCCTCAGGTTTGCCAAGCTGCTGCTGCGCCTTCCTGCTCTCAGGTCCATAGGCCTTAAGTGTCTAGAGCATCTGTTTTTCTTCAAGCTCATTGGCGACACCCCCATCGACACCTTCCTCATGGAGATGCTTGAGGCTCCCCACCAGCTGGCCTGAGCCCACACGCAGACATGCTGTTCCTCTTGCTGGGGGAGAGCACAGCGGCAAGGGACTCTGGGCCTTGGGGCAGGGTGGGGAGGGACTGTGTTCCTAGAATCTTGATGAGATGGAGGAGCACAGGGCAGAACTGATGCCTCCAGGGGGTATCCCTAAACCCTGCAAGGGTTTGCTTGAGGTCCCAAGTCAGAAGGACCTAGACCACTGGTGGGCCTCTCCCTGCGGCGGCCTCGAGTCTCCGAGTTTGTCTGGCTCTGCCACGGTCTGGGGGCTTTCAGAACTCCAGCCTGGAGTGGCCTCTCCTCCCCTAGCACAAAGCCCCGGCCTTGCTCCCAGGTCCTTGCTGCTCGTTGTCTTGCCTCACTCGGCATCCCCATCTGAAGAATGGAAAGAGAACTCCTACAGAGATGGATATTGGGGGGCAGGCCCCCCAAACTGATGGACATGGGAGGAAAGCTCTGCCAGGCCTTCCTCTAACCCAGCCTGGCAGATGGGGGCTTTTTTGGAAGGAGGGGACCCTGTCACTGTCTCCTGGCCAGAGTCCCATCTCACACTTCCCCACCTCCGGCAGTTAGACTGAGAAAGGTGGTGGTGGTGGTGGTGAAGGGGTGGTGGGAACCCATCTGCTATTTTTAATTTCCTCGAGGACAGAGACTTGCAGTTAGACTCAAAGAAGTACTGTACTTCCCCAGGTTGACTAAGAGATGCCAGTGGTGGAGGTGGTGTCTGGAAAAGGCAGGGCCTGGGGTGCTCTGGGTTCTCTGCGGCTCTTCTGTCTTCGGGAAGGGGCCTGGGCTGAGGTCAGGGCCGGGGTGGTGAGTAGTCTCAGGCCTTTCGCATCTCAGCTCCCCCTGCAGCCCCGGGCTCACCCCGTGAAGCCTAGGACACTGAGTGTCCTGGCCTTATTGAGGGGAGATGGCTGGCCTGCGGAGGTGAGGTGCTGGGGCTGCATGACTTCTGCCCTTGGGCTCTTCTCTCCGAGGTTCCCTTTCCCTATCTTTCACTCACATAAAATCGCTTTCAAATTAAAATCGCTCTTTTCTGGACTGAGGTGACTGTCGTGGGGGTGGGGATGAGCGCCGCCCCGGGCCGCTGCGGGTGGGAGGATATCCTGGGAGGGTATCCGGTGGGGCGCGCTCCCTGGACGCCGTGGCTGCAGCCGTAGTTCCTGTCTCTTATACACATCTATTGGTCCTCCTTCCTCTTCCTCCTCTCTTCCTGCTATCCCAGATGCCAAGGGCCTCTCCAACCCCAGCGAGGTCGAGGTCCTGCGAGAGAAAGTATATGCGTCCCTGGAGACCTACTGCAAACAGAAGTACCCTGAGCAACAGGGCCGGTGAGACGGCGTTGAGGGGCCCTGGGCCTGCACCGGGGTGGGGGTGCCACCAGGGTGTGTACAGGGCCAGTGTGGCCCCAGCTCTGACTCATCATCTTCCGTGCCCTCAGGTTTGCCAAGCTGCTGCTGCGCCTTCCTGCTCTCAGGTCCATAGGCCTTAAGTGTCTAGAGCATCTGTTTTTCTTCAAGCTCATTGGCGACACCCCCATCGACACCTTCCTCATGGAGATGCTTGAGGCTCCCCACCAGCTGGCCTGAGCCCACACGCAGACATGCTGTTCCTCTTGCTGGGGGAGAGCACAGCGGCAAGGGACTCTGGGCCTTGGGGCAGGGTGGGGAGGGACTGTGTTCCTAGAATCTTGATGAGATGGAGGAGCACAGGGCAGAACTGATGCCTCCAGGGGGTATCCCTAAACCCTGCAAGGGTTTGCTTGAGGTCCCAAGTCAGAAGGACCTAGACCACTGGTGGGCCTCTCCCTGCGGCGGCCTCGAGTC
>SJYC01003746.1:0-11463 GCA_006408675.1 Madoqua kirkii | reverse complement strand
CAGGGTGACAATATACAGCTTTGATGTACTCCTCTTCCTATTTTGAACCAGTCTGTTCCATGTCCAGTTCTATGTTAGGGAGCTCAATAAATCATGCTAGTTTTACATTCTTCAGAACACCTAATACCGTGGAACTTGCTATGATATGTTACTTTAGTAAGATGGCAACCATCTGTTCAGATATTCAGAATTAACATAGATTATGTGACATCTCAATGTCTTCTCTCTCTCTCTCTCTTTTTTAAAACTATTATAACATCAACAAATCAAAGTTTAGTTGCTCTTCCTTGTAAAAGTGATACAAGTAAGTGCAATTGCATTTTAGATATCTCTTTCCATTTTCTCTCCTATTTTCCTGGACTATTTTAAAAAGGACTTTATAAAATATGAATTTAATTTCTAAATAATTTTACCAAAATACTAAAAAAATTCGGTTAAAACATACAAGTTTTTCCACAAAGTCTGCTTTCTGCTGTAATTTGGCTAGCAAAAGTAGTCTTTATCTATGAGAAAAATTCTAGAATCTGTATTTAAATGATTTTAAAAAATAAATAAGTGAGCAAATAAATGAATGAATGAATCGAAATCTTTTCAATGTCATATAATCCTGTCCCTCATGATTTATCAGAGTGAGTCTGAGTGATAAACTCCCCTTCTTTCCTTATAGGAAATATACTTCTGTGTTTTGTATCAGTGGTAATGAGATTGAGACATTTAAATATGTATCCAAGAGAGTAATGCTTTCGTTACTGACTATGCTAAACTTTTGAATGACATGGACCAGGAAATCGCAACTTACTCCAGCATTTTTGTCTGGAAAATTCAAAGCTGAGCTACAGTCCATGGGTTTGCAAAAGAGTTGGATATTTAGTGACTAAACACACACATGCAATCATCTTAAGGATGTTTGCTAGAAAGAAATATATAGTATAAACATTCTAAGAAAATATAAGTGGATTTGAAAAAAGCTACTTTTCTGAAATCAGGTGTAGGAGATCCTAAAGGGAGAAGCCCCTCCTTAGGTATTTTAAGGATTTTTTTTTTAATTTCTTGACAATTATGATGTCACAGTGATAATAGGAATTTCATTATTCATCCAAATAATTTTCTCACAGTCCAGATGCTTTACTAGTCATTTGGATGTAGATATGAATGTGGCAGGTAAGATTTTTACAAAACATTCACACTTTAAGGAAGGGGGAAAAAGCATACAGACATAATTCCTTACAGAATCAGATGAAAGCATTGCTAAATTTTTACTCTGAGTTCTTAGGGAGCTGAGCTGAATGAATTCTGAATCTGTTATAGAAACTTTGCTAATAAACAGCTTTCAATCTCTTAATTTCCCTCTAGACATATTCAAATACCACAGAATTAACTATCTCTTCTGTGCTCAGACAGAGTGTGTGTTGTAAAAATTAAAGGATCACATATGCATAAATGTGAGAAGAGATACCAGTTGGAATTGGAAAGGAATTCCTCAGGTTTACCTGAGTTTCAAATAAGCCATTTCATTGCTTTACATTTAAGAAGGAAAATATATACTTACTTTTGCAGCTATTTCTATGACAAGCCAATTCCTAGATGATATAGTAGGAAAAGACAAACAGATAAGGAAAATCGAGGGAAAAAAGGAAGAGATGTAAATAAAAGGACAAAAAGTGTGTAACAAAAGAGAGAAATAAATATGGATGGTAGTGAGATCCTGAAGTTAGTAATAATGTTCTTCATGTTATAAACCACTTATCTTGTAAATCACTTTGGGAACTTCCACAAAATACAGATATATAAACTAGCCATAGGCTCATCTCATGGGTAACAAAGTAGCATCCATCCTGTAAAATGGCTAGCATTGCCTCCAAACTGCCCATCTTTAGAGCTATATAAAAAGGGCCCATGCTTGCATAAGAATGTTCTGTCAGTAGCAAGAGGCAATGCAGCAGAAGTTGAAACTAAAATAAATGGTTTACTTCACATTTGGGACAAAAAAAAAAAAGAATGCATCCATTTATGAAGCATGAGATTCTTGTGATAAGAGCTCACATGAGTAAAAATAAATAACATGCTGAAAATAATGTTTAACTTTTTTAAAAAATAAATTTTATTTTTACTTCATTCTACGATACAGTACTGTATTGGTTTTGCCATACATTGACATGAATCAGCCACAGGTGTACACGATCTCCCAATGCCGAAGGCCCCTCCCACCTCCCATCCCATATCGTCTCTCTGGATCATCCCACACGCCAGCCCCAAGCCTCCTGTATCCTGTATTGAACATAGACTGGCACTTCGTTTCTTACATGATAGTATACGTATTTCAATGCCATTCTCCCAAATCATCCCACCATCTCCCTCTCCCTCTCCCTCTTCCTCAGAGGCCAAAAGTCCGTTCTATACATCTGTATCTCTTTTGTTGTCTCACATACAGGAATATGCATTATTAAAGAGGGTTTGATACAGTACCAAAAATATTAGCTACATTTCTTTAGTTCTGGAAAATTAAAAAAATATCAGTTTCCAATAACTATGACTAATCCTCTTGAAAAACTAAGCTAAAATCATGTAAAATATAAACAACCACAACAGAATTTCATTTTTCATTGAAAGTAAAATATGAAAAGTCAATTCTTTTTATTTAAATAATATGTACATATCTTATGGTTCTATATTCTTATAACATCATAATATATGTGTCCAAGTAGCTGTAAACTCAAATTAAATACTATATTTTATATTAGTTACAAGATACAAATATAATCTAAATATATATTTATCTCAAAACAGCTATTTGTTAAGGATGATATAAGAATACAGTTAGAATAAATGTGCTAAAACACATGAGAGGTTAAAATTATATCTATTATATATAGTTCTTTCTTTAATTCAGAAAAAAATATGTTTTTTCTGAAAGTGAAAGTCACTCCGTCATGTCTGATTTTTGCGACTCCATGGATTATACAGTCCATGAAATTCTCCAGGCCACAATACTGGAATAGGTAGTCTTTCCCTTCTTCAGGGGATCTTCCCAACCCAGGGATTGAACAGAGGTCTCCCGCATTGCAGGCAGATTCTTTCCCAGCTGAGCCACGTTTTTTTCTGTTGCCAAATAAATGCTCATTTCAATTCAGTGAAATAAAAGTATCCAATTATAACGAGTATTTTCCAGAGAATATGCACAGCTTTACTAGTTTCTTTCCTCCACTATCTTGGTCAGCAAAGAACTATTTCACAAGTTATTTTGATTTAAGAAAAACTCTTTGTAGTTTTAAAGTGCCAGAAGAAAATGTTTGTTGTCCAGTATCTCAGTCGTGTCAGATTCTTTGAGACCCCATGAACAGCAGCACACCAGGCTACCTTGTCCTTCACTGTCTCCCAGGGCTTGCTCAAATTCATGTCCATTGAGTCAGTGATGCCATGCAACCATCTTGCTCTCTGTTGTCACCTTCTCCTCCTGCCTTCAGTCTTTCCCAGCATCAGAATATTTTCCAGTGAGTCAGTACTTTGCATCAGGTGGCACAAGCTGCAGCTTCAGATTCAACATCAGTTCTTCTAATGAATATTCAGTACTGATTTCCTTTAGGATTGTCTGGTTTGATCTCCTTGAAGTCCAAAAAAGGACTCTCAAGAGTCATTTCCAACACCACAGTTCAGAAGCATCAGTTCTTTGGTATGCAGCCTTCTTGATGGTCCAACTCTCACATCCATACATGACTACTGGAAAAACCATAGCCTTGACTAGATGGACCGTTGTTGGCAAAGTAATGCCTTTGTGTTTTAATATGCTGTCTAGGTTGGTCATTGGTCATAGCTTTTCTTTCAAGGAGCAAGAATTTTTTAATTTCAAGGCTGCAGTCACAATTTGCAGTGATTTTGGAGCTCAAGAAAATAACATCTGTCACTGTCTCCATTGTTTCCCACCTGTTTGCTATGAAGTGATGGGACTGGATGCCATGATCTTCGTTTTTTGAATGTTGAATTTTAAGCCAGCATTTTCACTATCCTCTTTCACATTCATCAAGAGGCACTAGAGTTCCTCTAAGATTCCGTCATAAGGGTGGTGTCATTTGCATATCTAAGGTTATTGATATTTCTCCCATCAGTCTTGATTCCTGCTTGTGTTTCATCCAACCTGGCATTTTGAATGATGTACTCTGCATAGAGTAAATTAGCAGTTAACAATATATTGCCTTGACGTACTCCTTTCCCAATTTGAAACCAGTCTGCTGCTCCATGTCCGGTTCTAACTGTTCCTTCTTGACCTGTATACAAGTTTCTCAGGAGGCAGATAAAGTGGTCTAGTAGTCCCATCCCTTGAAGAATTTTCCACAGTTTGTTGTGATCCACAAAATAAAAGGCTTTAGACAATGAAGCAGAATTGGATATTTCTCTGGAATTCTCTTTATTTGCCTATGATCCATCAAATCTTGGCAATTTCATCTCTGATCCTTCTGCTTTTTCTAAATCCAGCTTGAACATCTGGAATTTCTCAGTTCATGTACTGCTGAAGCCTAGTTTGGAGAATTTTGAGCATTACTTTACTAGCATGTGAAATGAGTGCAATTATGCGGTAGTCTGAACATTCTTTGGCATTGCCTTTCTTTGAAATTGGAATTAAAACTGACCTTTTCCAGTCCTGTGGCCACTAATGAGTTTTACATATTTGCTGGCATATTGAGTGAAACACTTTAGCAGCATCATGTTTTAGGATTTGAAATATTTGATCTGAAATTTTATCACCTGCACTAGCTTTATTCCTAAGTCCCACTTGACTTCACACTCCAAGATGTATGGCTTTAGATCACACCATCATGGTTATCTGAGTCATTAAGATCTTTTTTATATAGATCTTCTGTGTCTTCTTGACACCTATTCTTAATATGTTCTGCTTCTGTTAGATCTATACTGTTTCTATCTTTCACTGTGCCCATCTTTGCATGATATATTCCCTTAGTATGTCTAATTTTCTTGAAGAAATCTCTAGTCTTTCCCATACTATTGTTTCCCACTAATTCTTCGCATTGTTCACTTAGGAAGACTTTGTTACCTCTCCTTGCTATTCTTTGGAATTCTGCTTTTAGATGGGTATATTTTTCCTTTTTTTCCCTTCACCTTTATCTTCCCTTCTTTTCTCAGCTATTTGTAAGACTTCCTCAGACAACCATTTTCTCTTTTTGTCTTTCTTTTTCTTGGGGATGGCTTTGATCACCACCTCTTGTACAATGTCACGAACCTCTATCCATAGTTCTTCAGGCACTCTATCTATTAGATCTAATCCCGAGGGAAAGGAGTAGTGGCCCAATACTGTGACTGAGTCAGACTTGCCTTTGAGTGTTTGACTGTCTCCTGCAGAGAGTCGGGTTAGCAGTGACCTGGTGTGGGACAGAGGCTCTGGCTGCAGCAAACCAGGGAGGCACACTGTGTGGCATGAGTCCTCTTAGAGTAGATTATCATTAGTCCCCCTATAGGGCTACAGAGCAGAGGACCCACAAACTGGAGAACAACTATATCAAAGAAACTTTTAAACTGTTGCAAAAGTTCTAGGGTCCACAAGTAAATTCCCAATCTGGAGATTCAACAAAAGGATTGAGAACCCCTAATGAAACAGACATTGGATGGAACAACAAATCCTTGTGTTCACCAGGACTCAGGAGAAAGGAGCAGTTATCCCACAAGAGACTGGGCCAGACTTGCCTGTGAGTATACAGGACTCTGGCAGAGTTTTGGGTTGACAGTGGCCTACTGCAGAGTCAGGGAAACTGACTACAGCAGTCCTGAGAGCAACAGTTGCTGCCAAAAGTCCTTTTGAAGAAAGTTGCCATTGCTGCCATTACCCGTTCCATAATTTGGCCTTAGACCAAACAACAGGGAGAGAATACAGCCCCATCCATCAGCATAAGATTAGATTTAAGATTTCCTGAGCATGGCCCTGCTCAACAGAGCAAGACCCAGTTATACCAAAAACCAGTCCTTCCCATCAGGAAACTTTCACAATCTTTTTATCATAATCCATTAGAGGGCAGACGGAATGAAAACCACAATGACAGAAAACTAACCAAACTAGTCACATGGATCACAACCTTGTCTAACTCAGTGAAACTATGAGTCATGCCATCTAGGGCCACTCAAGACAGATGAGTCATGGTGGAGAGTTCTGACAAAATGTGGTCCACTGGAGAAAGGAATGGCAAATCACTTCATCATTCTTGCCTTGAGAACTAATGAACTGTATGAAAAAGTAAAAAGAAATAACCCTAATAGATGAGCTCACCAGGTTGGTAGGTGTCCAATATGCTCCTGGAGAAGACTGGAGAAATAACTCCAGAAAGGAGGAAGAGGTTGAGCCAAAGCAGAAACATTGCTCAGTTGTGGATTTGGCTGGTGGTGAAAATAAAGTCCGATGCTATAAAGAACAATATTACATAGGAATCTGGAATGTTAGGTCCATGAATAAAGGCAAATTGGAAGGGATCAAACAGGAGATGGCAAGAGTGAACATCAACATGTTAGGAATCAGAGAACTAAAATGGACCAGAATGAGTGAATTTCATTCAGCTGACTATTATACCTACTACTGTGGGCAAGAATCCCTTAGATGGAATGGAGTAGACATCATAGTCAACAAAAGAGTCGAAATGCAGTACTTGGTTGCAATTTCAAAAATGACAGAATGATCTCTGTTCATTTCCAAGGCAAAGCATTTAGTATCACAATAATCCAAGTCTATGCACCAACAGTTAATGCTGAAGAAGTTGAATTTGAACCGTTCTATGAAGACCTACAAGATCTTCTAGAACTAACACCAAAAAATATATTCTTTTCATCATAGGTGACTGGAATGAAAAAAATAGAAACTCAACAGATACATGAAGTAACAGGCAAATTTGGCCTTGGAGTACAGAATGAAGTCAGGCAAAGGCTAATAGAGTTTTGTCAAGAGAATGCCCTGGTCATAGCAAACACCCTCTTCCAACAACACAAGAGACGACTCTATACATGGGCATCAGCAGATCGCCAATACTGAAATCAGACTGATTATATTCTTTGCAGCCAAAGATGGAAAAGCTCTATACAGTCAATAGAAACAAAAAAAGGATCTGAAACTGGTTCAGATCATGAACTCCTTAATGCCAAATTCGGACTGAATTGAAGAAAGTAGGGAAAACCATTAGACCATTCAGGTACAATCTAATTCAAATCTCTTATGATTACACAGAAGAAATAGCAATTATTTGAACTCTCTTCTTAAGGAAGTTATTCAACAAAAAAATTTAGGATATACGATATTAATTTCAGACTGGACTGAGAAATGTATAGAAACCACAATTTTCAAAACAAACAACATAATTCCCCAGATCAACTCTGTATAATTATGGTTACCAGTAAAACTCAATATGATATTGGAATACGATACGATTAATATCAGTGCAAACTGTTTTAGCAGCATGTTGTTCAGAACCCACAAGACTACACACAGACCCTGTTGAAACATAAAATAATAGAACTTTAGTTTCATTTCAAAAGCTTCTGACAGTTTTAGTAACTTACCAGATTTAGAAATGAAAATGTGATTAATTTTTTCTCTATGCATGTTCTTCAGACGTTCACTATTAAGATAAAAATAATACAATCAGATGGTTTCCTTCTTAGCATGAAAAGCAAAAAGCTATGACACTGAAAGATGAACTTCCAAGGTCAGTAGATGCTCAATATTTTACTGGAGAAGACTGGAGAAATAGCACCAGGAAGAATGAAGAGATGGAGCCAAAGCAAAAACAATGCCCAGATGTAGATGTGACTGGTGATGGACATAAAGTCCGATGCTGTAAGAGCAATATTACATAAGAACCTGGAATGTTAGTTCCATGAATCAAGGTATATTAGAAGTGGCCAAAAGGAGACGGCAAGAGTGGACATCGACATTTTAGGAATCAGTGAAATAAAATGGACTGGAATGGGTTAATTTAACTCAGATGACCATTTTATCTACTATTGTAGGCAAGAATCCTTTAGAAGAAATGGAGTAGCCCTCCTAGTCAACAAAAAAGTCTGAAATGCAGTATTTGGATGCAAACTCAAAAGTGACAGAATGATCGTTGTCTGTTTTAAGGCAAACCATTCAATATTACAGTAATCCAAGACTATGCCCCAAACAGTAATGCTGAAGAATCTGAAGTTGAACACTTCTGTGAAGACCTACAAGATATTCTAGGACTAACACATCAAAGAGATTTACTTTTCATTATAGGGGACTGCAATGCAAAAGTAGGAAGCTGAGACAGACCTGGAGTAACAGGCAAATTTGGCCTTGGAGTACAAAATGAAGCAGGGCAAAGGTAACAGAGTTTTGCCAAGAGAACTCACTGGTCATAGCAAACACTCTGTTTCAACAACACAGGAGAAGGCTCTACACGTGGACATCATCAGCAGGTCAATATCAAAATCAGATTGATCATATTTTTTGTGGCCAAGGATGGAGAAGGTCTATATAGTCAGTAAAAAGAAGCCTGGGAGCTGACTGTGGCTCAGATCATGAACTCCTTATTACCAAATTCAGACTTATATTGAAATGGCAAAAACCATTAAATCATTCAGGTATGACATAAATCAAATCCCTTACAGTAACACAGTAGAAGTGACAAATAGATTCAAGGGATGAGATCTGATAGGCAGAGTCCCTGAAGATTTATGGATGGAGATTCATGACGTTGTACAGGAGGAACTGATCAAGACCATCACCAAGAAAAACAAATGCAAAAGGGAAAATGGTTTCCTGATGAGGCCTTACAAGTATCTAAGAAAAGAAGAGAAGATAAAGGCAAAGGAGAAAAGGAAACATAAAGCCTTCCTCAGTGACCAATGCAAAGAAATAGAGGGAAACAACAAAATGGTAAAGACTAGAGATCTCTTCAAGAAAATTAGAGATTCCAAGGGAACATTTCATGCAAAGATGGGCACAACAAAGGACAGAAATGGCATGGACCTAACAGAACCAGAAAATATTCAGAAGAAGTGGCAAGAATACACAGAACTATACAAAAAAGGTCTTCATGAACTAGATAACTATGATGGTGGGACCACCCACCCAGAGCCAGACATCCTGGAATGCAAAGTCAAGTGAGGCTTAGGAAACATTGTTACGAATAAAGCTAGTGGAGGTGACGAAATTCCAGTTGAGCTATTTCAAATCCTGAAAGATGATGCTGTGAAAGAACTGCACTTAATATGCCAACAAATTTGGAAAACTCAGCAGTAGTCACAAGACTGGAAAAGATAAATTTTTATTCCTATCTCAAAGAAAATCAATGCCAAAGAATATTCAAACTACCACACAATTGCACTCATCTCACATGCTAGCAAAGTAATGTTCAAAATACTCCAAGCAAAGCTTCAACAGTATGTGATCTATGAACTTCCAGATGTTCAAGCTGGATTTAGAAATGGCAGAGATCCAGATATGAAATTGCCAACATCCTTTGGATCATCGACAAACCAAGAGTGTTCCAGAAAAAAATCTGTTAAACAGCAGAGACATTACTTTGCCAACAAAGGTCCATCTAGTCAAAGTTATGATTTTTCCAGCAGTAGTGTATGGATGTGAGAGTTGGACTATAAAGCAAGCTAAGCAGCAAAGAACTATGCTTCTGAACTGAGGTGTTTGAGAAGACTCTTGAGAGTCCCTTGGACTGCAAGTAGATCAAACAAGTCATTCCTAAAGGAAATCAGGCCTGAATATTCATTGGAAGGACTGATGCTGAAACTGAAACTCCAATACTTTGGCCACATGATGTGAAGAACTAACTGATTGGAAAACCCTGTAATGCTGGGAAAGGTTGAAGGCTGAAGGCAGGAGAAGGGGATGACAGAGAATGAGATGTTTGGATAAAATTCCTGACTTGATGGAGATGAGAGAGAAAATTTTGGGTTTGGTGAAAGACAGGAAATTCTGGCATGCTGCAGTTCATGGGGTCACAAAGAATCAGACGTGACTGAGTGACTGAACAGAATTGGGGAAAAAAAGTCCCCAATTGGAAAAGGAGTACATTAAGGCTTTATATTTTCACCCTACTTATTTAACTTTTATGTAGAGTACATCATGATAAATGCTGGACTAAATGAAGCATAAGCTGGAATCAAGATTTCTGGGGGAAATGTCAATAACCTCAGATATGCAGATGACAACACCCTTAGGACAGAAGAAAAGAAAAGCTAGAGTCATTCGATGAAAGTGAAAGAGGAGAGTGAAAAAGCTGTCTTAAAACTCAACATTCAAAAAACGAAGATTATAGAATCTGGTCCCATCACTTCATGGCGAATCGATGGGAAAATAATGGAAACAATGGCAGACTATTTTTTAGGGCTCCAAAATTACTGTGGATGGTGACTGCAGCCATGAAATTAAAAGATGCTTTCATTTGGAAGAAAAGCTATGAACAAACTAGACAGCATCTTAAAAAGCAGAGACATCACTTTGCCATCAAAAGTCCATCTAGTCAAAGCTATGGTTTTGCCAGTAGTCATAAATGGATGTGAGATTTGGACTATAAAGAAAGCTGAGTGACAAAGAAATGATGCTTTTGGACTGTGATGTCGAAGAAGACTCTTGAGTGTCCCTTGGACTTCAAGGAAATTAAACCAATCTGTTATAAAGGAAATCAGTCCTGAATATTCATTGGAAAGACTGATGCTGAAGTTGAAACTCCAATACTTTGGCCACCTGATGTGTAAGAACTGACTGACTGGAAAAGACCATGATGCTTGGAAAGACTGAAGGCAGAAGAAGGGATGAGACAGGATGAGATGGTTGGATTGCATCACTGATGCGATGGACATGAGTTTGATGAGCTGGTGATGGACAGGGAAGTCTGGAGTGTTGCAGTCCATGGGATCACAAAGAGTCAGACATGACTGAGTGGCTGAACTAAACTGAAAACAAAAACAAAAATCTGAATTTTGTATAATCAAAGCATTTTCCTAATGGTCTCATTAGGCAGTCAGACAATTTCGTGAATATATGACACAAGGATTAAAAACACTTTTTATGTCATTAATAACATTCTATTTTTTAAATAAGATTCTTAATGCTAGTAATAATTTAGTTAGAGTAGTATAAATATTGGGCTTCCCAGGTGGTTCAGTGGTAAATAATCACTCTGCCAGTTCAAGAAATGCAGGAGACCCAGGTTCAATCTCTGGGTCAGGAAGATTCCCTGGAGGAGGAAAAGGCAATGTGCTCCAGTATTCTTGCCTAGAAAATACCACAGGTGGAAGAGTCTAGAGGGATATAGTCCATAGGATGATGCAGAGTCAGACATGACTGAGCACAATATGGTGCAGCACGGCACAGTATACATATTATGGAATGCTAATTTACTTTTTTTTCCTTCTTGTTTTCTGTCTGCATCCAATCCAATATTCTCAGCCAAAAGAGACATTTAAATTTTGTTACGCATTCTTTTAGAT
>SJYC01003745.1:0-17022 GCA_006408675.1 Madoqua kirkii | reverse complement strand
GTGAAAGTCCAATACTTTGGCCACCTCATGCGAGGAGATGACTCACTGGAAAAGACCCTGATGCTCGGAGGGATTGGGGACAGGAGAAGGGGACGACAGATGATAAGATGGTTGGATGGCATCACCAACTTGACGGACATGAGTTTGAGTAAAATCCGGGAGTTGGTGATGGACAGGGAGGCTTGGCATGCTGCGGTTAATGGGGTCGCAAAGAGTCGGACACGACTGAGCTTCTGAAGTGAATGTAAGTTTCCATGTTATTTTTAATATAAGTTATTATTAATAGAATTTACTTCACCCTAGAATCTGACTAGAACTATGATCTTAGAGGTCACAGGCAAGATGGCACTGTAACAATCTTTCTAACTTGTGCAGATAAGAAAAAATGAGGGACTTTCTTGGTGGTCCAGTGGCTGGGAATCTTCCTGCCAATGCAGAGGACACAGATTCTGTCGCTGGTCGGGTAGGATTCCACATGCCACAGGGCAACTGGGCCCATGTGTGACAAATACTGAAGCCCATGCACCCTAGAGCCTGTGCTCCACAACAAGGGAAACCACCACAACGAGATGTGCACACACCACAACTAGAGAGTAGCCCCAGCTCGCTGCAACTAGAGAAGGCCGAGGTGCAACAACAAAGACCCAGCACAGCCAAAAAAAAGAGTAAAAATTAGTGTTATGAGGAAAACTCTAACTAAAAGCAAGAAAATGGCCCAAAGATAAAGCACCTCACCTTTTACTCACTCATGGGATAAAACTGACAAGACTATATAAATGATTAAATGAGGAATAACGCACGGTTTTTCTGAATGGGTACTTTATTCTCTGAGGACATGAAAAACAAACTTGTTGGCTAATGAACAGTTCAGAATATCAGTATAATATCTGAAACAACAAAACCTGTTTCACAAAAAATTCAAACAGAAAATACAATAAAAAACACATTGAAGGTTTATGTTCAGCTACAAGTAACAGGAAACACCCACAGCCTTCCTGACAGAAGGAAGGTGATTCTTCTTACAGGGAAACAATGGATCAAGAAGGGCATTGGACAATGCACTAAAGAAGCAAACGGACATGTAGGAGAGAAACAAAAATATAATCCAGACAAGGGTGGAATCAGAGGACATTCCCAACCAGAAAACTCTGAAATACTTACCTTGTGGACACAGGAAGTCTAACAGAAAAAATTGAGACTCTGCTGGATCTTTGATGTGGAAGCTATGAAGACATTGGGGGAAACTATACATGTATAAAAATGGAAATCAAACACTGGTTGCTGGCAAGGTATCTCTAACTTGACATCTTTAGGATTAAAACAAGTCTCATAGTCTATTCAGGCTTCCCAGGTGGTGCACTGGTAGAGTCCACCTGCCAAGGTAGGAGATGCAAGAGACATGGGTTCAGTCTCTGGTTCAGAAAGAGCCCCTGGAATCAGAAATAGCAACCCACTCCAGTATTCTTGCCTGGAAAAATTCCATGGACAGAGGAACCTGGTGGGCTTCAATTCAAAGGGTCAAAAAGAGTCAGATATGACTGAGCACCCACACACACATGCAAGCAGTCTGTTCAATTAGTCAGAAATAGCAAAAACAAATAGGAAAAATCATAATTTACCTAGTAGTATTCTCTTTCAATTTTCACTTTCATGCATTGGAAAAGGAAATGGCAACCCACTCCAGTGTTCTTGACTGGAGAATCCCAGGGAAGGGGGGTCCAGTATTCTTGCCTGGAAAAATTCCATGGACAGAGGAACCTGGTGGGCTTCAATTCAAAGGGTCAAAAAGAGTCAGATATGACTGAGCACCCACACACACATGCAAGCAGTCTGTTCAATTAGTCAGAAATAGCAAAAACAAATAGGAAAAATCATAATTTACCTAGTAGTATTCTCTTTCAATTTTCACTTTCATGCATTGGAAAAGGAAATGGCAACCCACTCCAGTGTTCTTGACTGGAGAATCCCAGGGAAGGGGGGAGAGGGGGAGCTGGTGGGCTGCTGTCTATGGGGTCACACAGAGTTGGACATGACTGAAGTGACTTAGCAACAATACTCTTTGACATCCTAACCATACATAATATTAATTCCAAGTGATTAATAGAATGGAAATGGAAAAAAGCTCCTATACTCACCACCACCAACTGCAGTGGGTTGCCATGCCCTCCTCCAGGGGATCATCCCAACCCAGGGATAGAACCCAGGTCTCCTGTATTGCAGGTGGATTCTTTACTGTCTGAGCCACCAGGAAAGCCCAAGAATACTGGAGTGGATAGCCTAACCCTTCTCCAGGGGATCTTCCTGACCCAGGAATTGAACAGGGGTCTCCTGCATTGCAGGCAGATTCTTTACAAGTTGAGCTACCATGGAAGCCCATAAAAAAGGGTACAATATATATAATAGGTTATATATCTAGGAACTGCCACACTGATACTGAGCCGGACCCTGTGCACTCCTGGGGACAAGGCCTTCCTGTGTCCATCTCTTTGATTACAGGAAACAGCCTTCACTCAGTTTCCATGAGCTTCCCTGAGTTCCAGTGGGTTGAGGCAAGCAGCTGTTAATCAGGGAAGGGAGGGAGTGTAAGACCAGGGATAAAGTCAAGAGCAGCCTTGGGGCAAGGTTCTGATTCCCTATCAGTGAACACACACAACAGTATCTTTGAGCTATTTTGCAGAAACTGAAACTCCCTCAGGTGGGAGAAGTTAATGATTAAGGAGGGCATGCTGCCCACAAACAGGTAGACCCCAGACCAGTTGGACCTCAGGTTGATGATGCTGACTCCAACTTGCCTCACCACCCCACCCATCAGAAGAATGTCCATAAAGTGAACCTCTTTGAACAATTACTATAAAACTTTCTCGGTCTCTTCCCCAAGTGGGAACACATGGTTTCGAGGGCAGTAGCCCACTGTGGCCCCCTTTGCTTAGCAAAGAAACAAAGTTATCCTTTTCTATTACACCCAAAGAGGAAAAAAAAATCACTATCTGAGTAAAGGAAAAAATACTCCCTTTAAACCTTATGTACTGTGGTTGAAAAAGATAACTTACAGAAATAACTGACATTCTTTTCTGAAATGAGTAGAAATCCACCATTTAAGATTAAACTTGAAGAAAGATCTTTAGTAAACACAACACATTTGTAAATTTTAAAAACAATTCTTTTGGGACTTCCCCAGCCGTCCAGTGGTTAAGACAACGTGCCTCCACTGCAGGGGCATGGCTTCCATCACTGGTTGGGGAACTAAGATCCTACATGTCCCAAGTTGAGGTCAAAAGAAAATACTAATAAATAAAAGTAAACAACTCATGCTGAAGGTTTTCTGGAACATTAAGCATGGATTACTTTCCATCAATTTATCTCATGTTATTTACATTTACACATCTTCTCCATGGGAGTTTTTCCATATAATGATATCAGCCAATTTAAGTATTTCTGAGGCTGTTTACAAACAAGGTTTTACCTAGTAGATCCTTTTATGGATCCAGAAACTAAGATCGGAAAAGCCTTTTCCACTTTCTTCACATTTTACATGATTTCCATCCAGTGTGTAGTCTCGTAGGTCTTTGAATGACTGAGACATAAACGGAAGATTTGTGACATTTCCATCAAATTGATAGGTTTCTGTCCAGTGCGAATTCTTTCATGCACGTCAACATAAGTGGAACAGAAGGTTTCCCTTTTATTTCCCATTCCCAAACATTCAAAGTGTCCCCCCTGTCAACTATGGGTCCTTCGATGTATTTTTAAAAATGATGGATACCGGTACCATTTACCACACTGGTCGCATTGATATGGTTTCTCCCCAGTGTGACTCCTTTCATGTACTTTAAAAGAACTGGGATGAATGAATACTCTCTCACATTCTTTACATTTATAAGGTCCATCCCCAGTGTGTGTTATCATGTGTTTCTGGAGGGTTACATTCAATAAGAAGGCTTTACCACATTCCTTACACTTATATGGTTTTTCTCCAGTGTGGATTCTTTCATGATTTCGAAGCGACCAGGCAGTATTCAATACTTTAGAGCATGTTTTACATACAAACGGTGTCTCTCCTGTGTGATGTCTTTTGTGTGCCTGGAAGGACCTCAAACGTTTGAAAGCTTTACCACACTGCTTACATTCATAAGGCTTTTCTCCCCTGTGAATCCTTTCATGTATTTCAATAGTTTCAGGACTTTCGAAGGTTTTTCCACATTCTGTACATTTATAGGGTTTATGCCCTTTATGAGTGCTTTCATGCATTCGTAGGTGACTGGGATAAATGAATGCTTTCTCACATTTCTGACACTTGTAAGGTAAATCTCCAGTGTGTGTTCCATGTGTTTTCGAAAAGTTGTGTGCCACGCGAAGGCTTTGCCACATTCCTTACATTCATAGGGTTTCTCCCCTGTGTGACTCCTTTCATGGGTTTTCAGAGCACTAGGAAAAATGAATGCTATTCCACATTCTTTACATTTATATACCTTCTCACGGTACTTATGGCGATCTCCTGATCTGTTTTCAACATGACATTTCATGTGTCTAGTAAGGGATGAATGATACATGAAGACTTTCCCACATGCTCTGCATTCCCATGGTTTTATATCACGAGTTCTCTTCACATTGGGAGTTGGAATAAGGTTGAAACTTTCTTCAGAGGAATTAATGTCTTTCTTTTCAGAGTGTCTCTCTGCCTTGGGATTTCTGTAAATCATGAGAATACTACTAATGATTTTTTTTCTTAATTACATTATATTTATTGTCTTTATTATGATTTATAGGAATAGTGAGGTTTTCTATCTTGTGTGACTTGGTAGAAATCAAATAAACTGAATGCTGTTAACAGGACTTCCCCTTTTCTATTAAAAAGTGATATTCAAATATAGGCTTTATGAATACTGACTGCACACAAACTATATTTCAAACACAGAACATTTATATCACATTTAAGAAAATTTGAGGCAGACATTTTCTAAAAACAACTAAATGTGAAGACGGAGCTATTTATTTTGTTTGCTTCCTTTTAGGTTTTCATAAGATTCTCACATGAGACATGCTTTGTACTATACATATGCTCACCGTAATTTTCTCTCCTGGTTTTTGTCCTGATCTTCAATGTCATGATCTTCCTGTTTTGCTTCTGAAATGCAGACCCAGAAAAAAGATCCCAAAGTATTAGACATTATAGAATGTTATTACACCGCCCAGTTTCTTTTTTTTTCTTTTCACCTCCCTGTACATCTTGTGGGATCTTAGTTTCTTGACCAGGGATTGAACCAGGGCCACAGCAGTGAAAGTGCTGATACTTAACCTCTGGACTCCCAGGGAATTCCCCGGCCCCCCTTCCCCTACTTTCTTTACCAGTGTCCTCCCTTTCCACATTCCACATCTCTGAACAGTACAGATGGATAAGAAAGACTTGCTCTCTAATTGACAAAGCGAAGGAATTCTTCCTTCTTACCTACTGAGACTACACTCCTGAAGTTTTCCCGCATCACATCTCTGTAGAGTTTCCTCTGTGAGGAATCCAGTAAAACCCACTCATCCAGGGTGAAGTTTACAGCCACATCCTCAAAGGCCAGTGAGTCCTAAAACACCCAAAATATGTACACAGTAAGATGCATGAGACAGCACCAGATGCCCACACTCCATTTATAGGAGGGTGATGTACTATTTTGTTGTTTATAAAGAGTTATTCTATGACTTGATCATGAAAAACTTACTCTCCACATTTCCTCAATAATTTGACAGGATCATGAAGAAACGAAACCATTTACACTTCATTTCTGTGGTTACAGTGTCACTCATATCACGATCATAGCAGAGCCAGAGAATGTAGGGAAACATTAGAAATCCTATGCAGATGAAATAAGTACCATTTTAGGAAACATTTAGTTCTTGTGAAAAAATTCTTTCATATTCTTCCTTATGGTCTACAATTTACAGTACTCCATGGCGTAGGGGATCCAGACTGCATGAGGTTTCAATGAATAAAAATGCAGTGAAAAACTGGATGGTGTTTTCCAGTCCTATCACCTAACATCAGTGCCCAGGTGGCCTGCAGAACTCAAACTTTTAACAAAGCCCAGCTGGCCATACTGTCCCAAGGTCCTCCAAATAGTTAAATCACAGCAATTGCCTGAATATAAATACTCTTCTGCAGAAGCACTGTCTTTAAATTGTGTGATAATTATCACAGTCTGTTTTTCCTTTTTTTCTATGAAAAAAAACTTGATGCAGGTAGGAAGCAATTTCAAACTTAGACCTCAGTTATGGGGAAGAAGCAATAATACATTAGGGACATTCCTGGTTCCTAAATTAATATTTTTTAAAAAGTAATATTCCAATACAAGGTTTATGAATACTGGTGGTTCAGTATTTAGGAATCTACTTGCCAACGCAGGAGTGCTATTCGCTCAGTCGTGTCTAACTCTTTGCAACCCCTTGGACTGTAGCCGACCACATTCCTCTGTCCATGGGATTCTCCAGGCAAGAATACTGGAGTGGGTAGCCACTTCCGTCTCCAGGGTCCTTCCTGACCCAGGGATTGAACCCGCATCTCCTGCGTTGCAGGCAGACTCTTTAGTGTCTGAGCCACCAGGGAAGCTCCCAAAACAGGAGACAAAAGTTCAATCCTTGGTCGCAGAAGATCTCATGTGCCCTAAGCAACTAAGCCCATGGGCCACAACTACTGAGCCTGTATTCTAGAGCCCCGTGCTCTCTGCAACAAGAGAACTAACCACTACAAGAAGCCATAGAGAAATCTGTGCGGAGCGAAAACCCAGTAAGTTAAAAAAAATAAAAAATCTAGACCACAAAATTCCTATACTCAAGTGGCTCAGGGCAGCTTCCAGCCAAATTTTAGAACATATAAGGCAATTATGTGCTAGAAAATCTCTTTTTCATCACACTCTTAACAGTACACCCTGAGCCTTACTGCCCTTAAGTAATAGGTTAAGAGCTACAGTTTACACGAGAGTTCACCAGTGTCCATAATACTCTGATGATGTGAATTTCCTCATAATTATAAAAGATGTAAGACTCTCATCATTGGTGTTCTTCAAAAGGACATGAACTCTCCATCCTGCAATTTCAGGAACAAGTGTTTCCCAAGCAGCCACTATAGCCACTGCCAGATGACAATCTAGTCTGGGATTTGTGAATTTAGAAGTCATGATTCTCCATGTCACAAGAGGAGAATAGAAAACTTGAAATGAACAAGTCCTCCCAGAGTCATGAGAGCACCGATTCAAAGGGCAAACTGGTGTCCTGAAAATGGAAAAGAGAAAAGAAATGACTTTTTAAAATGCTCCAAATATTCTGTTCTTAGGGCCTGTTACCAAAAAACTCTGTTTCACCAGAGTCTCACATAAAGACAAAAAAAATATATAGAACACAATATCCATGACCCTCACATGACCTTCTTTAACAGAAGACTTAGACACACACGATGAAAACAATGGAAGGAGAAGAGAGAGAAAAATAAGTAACAATTGGTAAGATTTTCCTAATACTAATGATGAATCTCAGTTGAACAAGAAAAATGAAAACACCTAAAATGGAGATGAAAGTATATTATAATCAAATAGAGAGGAAAAAAAAAACGGCAAAGAGACTATACTGTCAGAAGGCAGAAATACACTTCTGATATAGAGAAACAAAGACTAGAATCAACTTGGAGTTCTTTTCAGGAAAACAAAAAAATACAAGCAAGAACAAAATGGACTGAAGTATTTAAAGACCAACAGACACACAGAGATTAGAAGAAACCTGACAAAATGATTAAAAGGTCCATTCTTCAAAAAAGTGTCTTTCATATGTACATACATAGCAACAAAGCGGCAAACTATATAAGGCAAGACATGAAAATGCAGGGAGGACTCCTGGGCAATTATCTGGAGAAAAACATGATTAGAAAAGATACATGTACCCCAATGTTCACAGCAGCACTGTTTAACAATAGCCAAGACATGGAAGCAACCTAAATGTTCATTGACAGAGGAACAGATAAAGATGTGGTACATATATACAATAGAATATTACTCAGCCATTAAAAAGAATGAAATAATGCCATCTGCAGCAACATGGGGAGAAGGCAATGGCACCCCACTCCAGTACACTTGCCTGGAAAACCCCATGGATGGAGGAGCCTGGTAGGCTGTCATCCATCGGGTCACGAAGAGCCAGACACTTACTGAGCGACTTCACTATCACTTTTCACTTTCATGCATTGGAGAAGGAAACGGCAACCCACTCCAGTGTTCTTGCCTGAAGAATCCCAGGGATGGTGGAGCTTGGTGGGCTGCCATCTGTGGGGTCGCACAGAGTTGGACATGACTGAAGCGACTTAGCAGCAGCAGCAGCAGCAGCAGCAGCAGAGAGTGTCATACTGAGTGAAGTCAGACAAAGGAGAACTATCTTATGATATCCCTTACATGTGTAATCTAAAAAGAAATGATACAAATGAACTTACTTACAGAACAGAAATAGACTCTCAGAATGAATTTATGGCTGAGGGTGAGGGGAGGAGACAGAGAGTTAGGGATAGACATATACACACTGATATTTAAAATGGATAACCAACAAAGACCTACTGTATAGCACATAAAACTTTGCTCAATATTATGTAGCAACCGGGATGGGAGGGGAGTTTAAAAGAGAATGCTGCTGCTGCTAAGTCGCGTTAGTCGTGTCCGATCCGGTGTGACCCCATAGACGGCAGCCCACCAGGCTCCTCTGTCCCTGGGATTCTCCAGGCAAGAACACTGGAGTGGGTTGCCATTTCCTTCTCCAATGCATGAAAGTGAAAAGTGAAAGTGAAGTCACTCAGTCATGTCCGACTCTTAGCGTCCCCATGGACTGCAGCCTACCAGGCTCCTCCACCCATGGGATTCTCCAGGCAAGAGAACTGGAGTGGGGTGCCATTGCCTTCTCTGTAAAAGAGAATAGGTACATGTATATGTATGACTCAGTCTCTTCCCTGTTCACCTGAAACTATCACAACATTGTTCATTGGCTATATCCCAGTACAAAACAAAAACAAAAAGAATTAAACAGCACCATGAAACAACTCAGTTTAACTTGTAATCTAAGAGATGATCAATGTGACGAAAGCAAAATTGACGTTCTTTTCAAATACACATGGAACATTCAACAAGATAGAACATTTTCTGAAACATAAAACTAACTTAAGGGGCTTCCTTGATGGTCTAGTGGTTAAGAAACCACCTGCCAATGAAGAGGACGCAGGTTTGATCCCTGGTGCAGGAAGATCCCATGTGATGACAGGGCAACTAAGCCTGGGCGCCACCACAACTACTAAACCTCACCCACACCTACAGCCTGAGCTCCACAAGAGAAGACACCGCAACTGGAGAGTAGCCCCTACTCACCACAAGCAGAGAAAGCCCGTGCTGCAAGGAAGACCCAGCACAGCCAAAAATGAATAACTAGCATTAAAAAAAAACAAACTTAAGAAATCTGAAAGAACAAAAATCATATAAACTATGTTCTTAGAACTCAAGGGCATTCCTCTAGCAATCAATACAAGCAAGAGTTGGAAAATCCCCTAACACACAGAGATTCAACAGCATATCTCTAAACAATAAATGGGATGAAAGAAGTCTCAAGAGAAATTAAAATTTACGTAGAGCTAAACTGTCACCTACAGCCTGAGCTCCACAAGAGAAGACACCGCAACTGGAGAGTAGCCCCTACTCACCACAAGCAGAGAAAGCCCGTGCTGCAAGGAAGACCCAGCACAGCCAAAAATGAATAACTAGCATTAAAAAAAAACAAACTTAAGAAATCTGAAAGAACAAAAATCATATAAACTATGTTCTTAGAACTCAAGGGCATTCCTCTAGCAATCAATACAAGCAAGAGTTGGAAAATCCCCTAACACACAGAGATTCAACAGCATATCTCTAAACAATAAATGGGATGAAAGAAGTCTCAAGAGAAATTAAAATTTACGTAGAGCTAAACTGTGGGATGATGCAAAAGCAGTATCTACAGAGAAAATTATGCCATCATCAAATACACTCAGAAAAAACCAAAGATCTGTAAACAATAATGTAGACATTTATCTTAGGAAACAACAAAGAGCATAAAATCACAAAGAAAGTGGAATAAATTATAAAAATCAGAAAGGAAATTAATATAATTGAAGGAGAAAAAAATTTAAGCCAGATCTTTGACAAGATTAATAACACTGATAAACATCTAGTCAATAGACTACAAGGGTAGATAGAAATTATTAGTATCAGAAAGGAACAGAGAGGGAAATGAAAATTTAAAAGGATTTTGTAAAATCCAGCACCCACTTATCATCACAAATAAGTAACAGAGGGAATATCTATTCCTGGTGAAAGAAGATATTCATGAATCCTATAGGTAAAAGCAAATATTTATTCTCTAGGGCATAATTGGGCTAGGTGGCTCACATGGTAAAAAAATCAGCCAGCCAATGCAGGAGATGTGGGTTCAATCCCGGGGTTGGGAAGATTCCCCTGAAAAAGGAAATGGCTACCCACTCCAATATTGTTGCCTGGGGAATCCCATGGACAAAGGAGCCTGGCGGGCTACAGTCCATGGGGTCACAAACAGCTGGACACGACTGAACGACTAACACTTTCTACACTTCACTGATCTCTGTGAAACATCTTAAAGTTTCTCCAACAATAGACAACTGGAGTTCCTGAGACTGAAAAAAATCAATTGTTCTTCTATAGATCCACAGTGAACTTGGACAACGAAGGAAAGGCAATTCAAACAAAATCTTTTAAACAAATATGGCTGGAAATAATAGATATTCACAAAAACACACCAACAAACAAAACCAATGTAGACACAGAATTTATAAATCTCACCCAAAAGCCCTGAAAACGTATCACAGATCTAAATGTAAAATGCATAAGTAGGACTTCCCTGGTGGTCCAGTGGCTAAGACTTCATGTTCCCAAATGCAGGGGGCTTGAATTCAATTCCTGGTCAGGGAACAGGATTCCACATGTCAAAACTAAGACTTGGCCCAGCCAAATAATATGTAAATAAATGAGAAAATGTTTTTTAAGATTCAAAAGTAAAAAACTTCTGGAACATAACATAGGATGAAATCTAGGTCACCTTGGGTTTGGGCTTCCCTTGTAGCTTAGTTGGTAAAGAATTTGCCTGAAGTGCAGGAGACCAGGGTTCGATCCCTGGGTTGGGAAGATCCCCTGGAGAAGGAAATGGCAACCCACTCCAGTATCCTTGCCTGGAAAATCTCATGGACAGAGGAACCTGGTGGATTGCAGTCCATGGGGTCGAAAAGAGTCGGGCATGACTGAGCGACTAACATACATTGGGTTTGGTGATGAATTTTCAAATATAACAACAAATACAAGGTCTGTGAAAGAAAAAAAGTACAATTTAACACCATTAAAATAAAAAGAAAAGTCTCTTCTATGGAGGTGATGGGCTTCCCTGGTGGCTCAGAGGTTAAAGCTTCTGCCTGTAATGTGGGAGACCTGGGTTCGATCCCTGGGTTGGGCAGATCCCCTGGAGAAGGAAATGGCAACCCACTCCAGTATTCTTGCCTGGAGAATCCCACGGACGGGGAAGCTTGGTGGGCTACAGTCCATGGGATCGCAAAGAGTCGGACATGATTGAGCAACTTCCCTTACTCACTCACTCATGGAGGTGATATATGTGTACATATAGCTGATTCATGTTGTTGTACAGCAGAATTGTAACCTTGTAAAGCAATTATGAAAGTGAAAGGGTAGTCACTAAGTGAGTCCGACTCTTTGTGACCCCACCAGGCTCCTCTGTCCATGGAATTCTCTAGGCAAGAATACTGCAGTGTATTGACATTTCCTACTCCAAGGGATCTTCCCGACCCAGGGATTGAACCTGGGTCCCCTGCATTGGCAGGTGGGTTCTTTACCACTGAGCCACGAGGGATGCCTTAAGATGGGGGGAGTGGAATTTGGTACCCTTACCATGGAAGACAGGAGCTTTTTTCAAAACAAAATATACTCTTAATATGTAAATTAAGGCCCACAATCACACTGTTATTTGTCCAAATAAGGTTAACTCATATTCACACAGAACCCACACATGAATAATTGTAGAGCTTTATTCACAACTGTCATGAGGTGAAAGGTAAGCAAGATATCTTGCAAGAGTCAAATAATCAGCAGTGTATCCGCATGATGAAACTTGTTCAGTTGCTCAGTTGTGTCCGACTCTTTGTGACCCCATGGACTGTAGCACACTGGGCTTCCCTGTCCTTCACCATCTCCTCCTCAGTCATCACCTTCAATCTTTGGCAGGTGGATTCTTTACTACTGAGCCACCAGGGAAGAAATCAAGCTATGAAAACACACCAGGAAAGCTCAAAAGTATATTGCTAACTAAAAGAAGTCAATCTGACAAAGCTATAAACGGTATGATTCCAAGTATATGAGTGCCTTCGAGTACTTCCCCTTGAAGGCGCCAAGGGGACCTTAGCCTGAAAACACTGACCTCAGGCTCTGCTCTCCATTTAAAGGGCTCTCTACCACCACTGAAATTTTAAATCTACAAACTCTGTCTGACTAATTCAGGAAAACTACTCAAATCCAACGTTCATGTGGAAATGAGAGAAGAAAATTACAAGTCACTTTTACTACTCTATCCAGAAAACCCCAAGTATCTATTCCTTTCAGAAAATATATATCAATTAATATTTCCAGGGCAAGTTTCTTGTCTACATAATTAATCATACTTGAATACTTTTAGTCTGCCAGTCTAAATCCTATAATGCCATTTGAAATCAGCCAATAGTACAGTCCAAAATAGATCACCATACTCACTCAGGGAATAAAAAACAGTCAAACAAAAATTCTTCACAAATGGAATGTAATACTAGAATTTATTACCCCCTGAAATTAACCTCTCTTAGCTCTTACCAGGTTCTATTAGTTACATATATTTTACACTATTGAAAAAAAAAAAAGAAACTTAAATTGAGGAGTAAATCTTTTGAAGGGGAGCTAACATAGTGACTGACAGGGTAGATCCAGAGAAGTTTTCAAAAAATCCTCTAGGTGGGCTTCCCGGTGGCTCTGAGGTAAAGACAGGAGACATGGGTTCCATTCCTATTCTGGGACGATCCCACATGCGGGGGACCTACTAAGACAGTGCTCTAGAGACGGGAGCCAACTACTGAGCTCACTTGCCCTGAGACCCCCGGCTCTGAGGCGGGAGGGGTACCACTGCAAAGAGAAGACCGAGCAATGCAGCCAAGAAAGGCCCCCGCTTTCCGAGACTGGAGAAGGGCCCGCGCAGAGGCAAAGGACCAGCACAGCCAAAAATGAATAGATGAATTAAAAAAAAAAAATTCTCCGCGAAAGAACTTCTAGGATATCTGTTCTCAATCAAAAAAGAAAAAATCGGGAACGGAAAGGGTTTCATACAACCTACTTCCCAGCGGTTATTTTCGAGGCTTGCCGCTCAGGTGAAATATCCACAGACCGCCCCCGCCCCGCCCCGCCCCGCCCCGCCCCTTGAAAATATGCCAACCACGACTCCGCAAACAGGATGAACAGTTAGAACATTGCTTGTGTTTAAATGCACCGCAGAGACAAACAGCTGATAAGTAATTTGAATCCGAGTGGCGAAATCGACTTTGAGAATGAAGGGAGCGATCTGGAAATTTAATGATTTATTGCCATTAGACCGCCTCCACCCCGCCCCGCCCGGCCCCGCCCCGCCCCTTGAAAATATGCCAACCACGACTCCGCAAACAGGATGAACAGTTAGAACATTGCTTGTGTTTAAATGCACCGCAGAGACAAACAGCTGATAAGTAATTTGAATCCGAGTGGCGAAATCGACTTTGAGAATGAAGGGAGCGATCTGGAAATTTAATGATTTATTGCCAGTCCTACAAAGCTGCTATAGAGGGCTAAGGTGTTCAATTTTAAGGGTCCACTTCCCAAATATTCGGAAAACTCAGAGGAAACCCGGCGCTCCCCCTCTCCTTCCTGCAGAAAAGATGGTCTGGACCCCTCAGACAACAGCTAATCCCACGACAGAACCCTGGACAAGTTCCGATTGTCTCCTGAGGACCGTGCACGTGGTTAGCGCACAGTCTAGGGGAGAAGAGGGTCTGCAGGCGCAGAGCCAGCTTTCAGAGGCTCCGGAGCGGAAGTTTCTTCCGGAAGTGACAAGATTGGACGCCTGGGGACCTGGCTGCTGGCCAACAGCCCTGCTGAAAACCCGAGGGGACTGAGATCCAAGCAGAGCTCCAGACAACGCGTATCTGCACACTCCAGGGGTGAACACGGGGGACCAGTTCAAAATGGCGGGTTTCCGCCGATTCCCACTAGTCCTACCGCGGCGTCCGATGCCCTGGTCAGCACACTCACCATTTCCAGGTCTCCTGGAACTGTCTGAGTCCCTCCCAGAGACAACCACCAGAGCGACAGAAGATGCAGGAGAATGACCAGGCCAGTGAACCACACAGAACACGAAACCTGCGCAATGCGAAAAAGAGAGGAAGTCCACGTAGCGGGACATCGCCCCGCCCATCTGCCTCAGCGTCCTCCTGGTTGGACAGATCCCAAAGCCCTGCCCCTTGGGCCCAAGCGACAACTTGCGCGAGGTGAGGTGAGCCCAGACCCCCGCGCCTGTCACTTTTGCTGCGTTGTTGTTATTGTTGTTGTGCTTAGTACTCAGTCGTGTCCGACTCTTTGCGACCCTATGATAGAAGACTTTTTCCTGGCTAAGATTGCTTTTAGGCCCGGAAAGTCCCATGGACGGAGGAGCCTGGTGGGCTGCAGTCCATGGGGTCCCGAAGAGTCGGACACGACTGAACGACTTCACTTTCATTTTTCACTTTCATGCACTGGAGAAGGAAATGGCAACCCACTCCAGTGTTCTTGCCTGGAGAATCCCAGGGATGGAGGAGCCTGGTGGGCTGCCGTCTCTGGGGTTGCACAGAGTCAGACACGACTGAAGCGACTTAGCAGCAGCAGCAGCAGCAGCTGCAGCTCCTGCCCTGGGGTTCCTGGTTCAGTCTGAAGAAGGAGCAAGTACAGATAAGAGGATGGCCCAGGCCAGATCTGCCAGGAACAAGGTTTTTGAGTCCACCAGGGGTCAAGGGCTTGGTGTAAGGTTGTGTGGCCAGGCATGGAATGTGCTTCCTTTTAAGAAAAGCAGACATTTAAATGTGAACTCCCCTCTGCAGTAAAGGGGCCTGATGCATTTTCATGTTTGGTCCTTGACTGCTCTGAGCCTTCTACCCATCCCTGCACTACCCCTACTCATTAGGTACTTAAGCTGAAGAATCCTAGAGCACTTGGCTCTCTGTTAGGAGGTCTGAATCACTCAACCTTTTCAGGTGCCAGTGTTGCAGGAAAAACCAATTCTGACTCCATGTTAAAACTGTTTCTTTGACTTGCTTTTCATTGCTTTTGTTATTATAGTCATACATAATGACAAGCCCTTGACCCCTGGAGGACTCAAAAACCTTGTTCAGGTCTGGCCTGAGCCATCTTCTTATCTGTACTTGCTCTTTCTTCAATCTGATACATAAGCTTCCCTGATGGCTCAGTTGGCGAAGAGTCTGCCTGCAATATCAGAGACCCAAGTTCGATCCTTGGGTGGGGAAGATCCCCTGGAGAAGGAAATGGCAACCTACTCCAGTATTCTTGCCTGGAGAATTCCATGGACAGAGGAGCCTGGTTGGCTGCGATCCATTGGGTCATAAAAAGTCGGACACTGAGTGACTAACACTTTCACTTTCAATGGCCTGTCTCAGATGACCCTTCCAAAGGGCATTTGTTAAGATCACAAGGAGATAATCTGACTCTACCCCCTGTGAAAAGAAGAGATTGACACATCGCTTCCAAAGTCTAGCCATTCCCTGAGATGTTTTGCAAGACTGATGGCCCTTTTTGCTTTACTTCCTCATTGCCTCTCCCTCTCTATTCTGGCCTTTTGTTGTTTTTTTTAAAATTTTAATTGGAGGATAATTGCTTTACAATATTGTGCTGGTTTCTGCCATACATCAACATGAATCAGCCACAGGTGTACATATGTGTCCTCCCTCTTGAACCTTCCTCCCATCTCTCACCCCCATCTCACCCCTCTAGGTTGTCACAGAACACTGGGTTGAGCTCCATCCCACTGGCTATCTATTTTACATATTGTTGTTCAGTTACTAAGTCGTGTTGGACTCTGGGAACCCACCGGCTGCAGCACGGCCAGGCTTCCCTGTCCTTCACTATCTCCCAGAAGAGTTTGCTCAGACTCATGTTCATTGAGTCAGTGATGCCATCCAACCATCTCATCCTTTTTGACCCTCTTCCCCTCTTGCCCCCACTCTTTCCCAGCATCAGGGTCTTTTCCAGTGAGTCCGCTCTTTGCATCAGGTGGCCAAAGTATTGGCGCTTCAGCTTCAGCATCAGTCCTTCCAATGAATATTCAGGGTTGATTTCCTTTAGGATTGACTGGTTTGATCTCTTTGCTGTCTGAAGGACTCTCAAGAATCTTCTTCAGCGGGCCGGGTTGTGGGCTGTCTGGGGGTGAGGGGCCTGGCCTGGGCACATCCCGGCGGTGGCAGCAGCGGTGCCCGGTGGCCGAGCGCCTGAGCTTTCCTCGCCGTCCGGGGCCTGCCCTTAACCCACCTCTCCCCTTGCCCCTTCCTTCCCCCGCCCTGTCCCCCTCTCTGCCCCACCAGGCAACGGAGGGCAGGGCAGCCGTGTTCCCGTCTCGCCTCTTGGGTCTGTCCCTCTCCCCCGATCCGCCGGTGACGTTTAGCACAAGTGCGCGGAGGACGCACCTGTGACTGGGGAGAAGGGGGCGGCTGGGGCGGCGGGAGGAGGCGCTGGATGGGGAGAGGGGGCACCCACTTCCTCCTGTTGGCAGGCTCCCTGGCCTGGGACCGTCCGGCGTCCTCGGACCCGCCCCCGGAGCAGCCACCCTCCCTCTCCTCTCCACAGCACCCTCGCCCCGCTCCTCGGGCGCCCGCCCATGCCCGGCACCGCCGGTCATTTCCACACTTCA
>SJYC01003744.1:0-22987 GCA_006408675.1 Madoqua kirkii | reverse complement strand
CCCCCCCCCCCTCCCGCCCAGAGCCAGGCTGGTTTCGGAAACGCCCTTACAGCAGCAAGGAGAACGCAGGCTGGAGCTAGAAGAAAGCGATCAGCACTACTCTCACAAGGTTAAAAAACCCCCAAGGGCAAAGGAAGAGCTGCACTCCGAAGTCCAGATAGCCCCAAGACTCCAAAATCTCCCTCAGAAAAAACACGGTATGATACATCCCTTGGTCTGCTCACCAAATTCATTCAACTACTGAGCCAGTCACCTGATGGGGTCTCAGATTTGAACAAGGCAGGAGAGGTGCTGAAAGTGCAAAAGAGAAGGATTTATGACATCACCAACGTCCTGGAAGGCATCCACCTCATTAAAAAGTCTAAAAACAGCATGCGGTGGATGGGCTGCAGTCTAACTGAGGACAGGGGCACACAGGCCCAGTTCAAGGGGTGTCAAAAGTGACTGAGCTCAGTGAAGAAGAGAAGAAATTAGATGAACTGAACCAAAGCTGCACCCTGGGCCTCAAACTGTTAACTGAGGATTCAGAGAATCAAAGGTTAGCTATGTTACATATCAAGATACTTGAAAAATTAGTGGCCTTAAAGACCAAAGTGTTAATAGTTGTGAAAGCCCCTCCAGAAACATGGCTTGAAGTGCCTGACCCAATAGCGAGCCTATAAATACATTTGGCAAGTACCCAAGGACCCACTGAGGTTTATTTGTGTCCAGAAGAGACTGAAACACACAGTCCAATGAAAGCAAACAACCAGGACCACAAAGGGAATATCCCTAAGCCCACTTCCAAAGACTTGGCTTCAACCAGCTCAGGACATAGTGATTGCTTGATTTCTGTGATAAACCTTTGATAAACCTATGATAAACCTCTGGCCTCCCCTGTCAACCTTTTACAGCAGACTGAGGACCAAATTCCTTCCAACCTAGATGGACCATTTGTGAGCTTAATGCCTCCCTTGCTCCAAGAGGACTATCTCCTAAGCCTCAGGGAGGAAGAAGGCATCAATGATCGCTTTGATGCTTACGATTTGAAAAGCTTCTGCTTTTCAACTACTGTTATGTGTAGTTGATTATCCTTTGTGTGAACTCCTTTTATAAACCAATACTTTTTTATTATGAAACCAGAACATGCCATGCAGTGTTGCCCCTTCCTCCTTTTTTCCTTCAAGATAGTATCTTAAAGTAAACTACAGATTTCAGAACGAAGCTGACATTTTAATGAATTAAAAAACAAACAAACAACTGCCTATCAAGGCACAGTTACAGGCTCCCTTGGGAAAGCCCTGCCTTGCCCCAGGCTCCAAAATCTGGATGAGTGAGCAAGTGAGAAAATGTGCAATCAGGTGTCTCTCACCCATCCTCTGCCTTCCCCGCTCCCTCCCTCCTGGACTGGCTTGCTGTGTCTGAGGGATGATGGGCTGTAGAATGGGGTCTGGCCACCTGGCCCATTCAAAAGCAGCAATTTTCCTTAATAGCATTTCAAGTCCTGCCTTCTCCGTAGAACGCATGTCTTTGGGGTTTGCTAATTTGGGGTAGAAACTGCAGGCACTGTAAACTTGAAGTCATGCAAAAGTATGAAATGGATTTCTTCAGCTCCTCTTAGGAATATTTAAATTACTCTCATACTCAGTTTAAGCCATGGACTGCGTGTACCACTCTGAGGCCAAGAGATCTTCCACATCCTTTCAGATGAAGAAACTATTCTCTAATATTTGTCCAGATACACAGTTCTACCCTTCTAAGTTGTGTGGAGTTTCCTGTCTCCATAAACCCCTCCTACTCTCTTGTCCCTGTCGGTGGAGTTTATTATTTCCTGAGGTCTGTCTTGTTGCAACAAAAATTTGAAGCAACAGACTGATGAAACTATTCTCTAATATTTGTCCAGATACACAGTTCTACCCTTCTAAGTTGTGTGGAGTTTCCTGTCTCCATAAACCCCTCCTACTCTCTTGTCCCTGTCGGTGGAGTTTATTATTTCCTGAGGTCTGTCTTGTTGCAACAAAAATTTGAAGCAACAGACTGACCAGAGTTACAGTTCCATGTTACAACTCAGTTTTATTTAGAAAGTAAAGGAAAATACATCCTCCAGTTGTGAGGGCATGCCAACCCAAAAGACCCGAAGAGAAGAGAGGCCCCTTGGCCCAATTTTGGCTCCCCTTTTTATGTGTTTTTTTCTCCTCCCCCTGAGCCTGCCCTATGTAAACTGGTCTAGCATGGAGGCTGTTTGTTTTATCTGAGGTTCTCTCTCCCATCTTCCGACCTTCCTTTGTTCTATTTTAGTGGGCTTTTCCCATCTTTGTCGTTTAGCCACGTCATTCTGGACTCCCTTTTCCTATTCTGACTGCCTAACACCCCCAATGTATTTGTAAGACTGAAGTTCGTAGCAAGTGCCTACTTAGGAGTTCTTTGTGGATTGTTTTAATTTTTTTTCTTTTTTTAGCTGCCATTTAAGCATTCCTGTGGCACCTATCAACCATTTCAATGTAATTGTTTACTTTGAAGCGGTTTTTCCTAATTCAAATTATTTTAAGCAGAGGTAGAGAACTTCTACTGATCAGAGAGCATGTGTGATCTAAGGCTTAACTGCCTTGGGGAGAATCTTCACCCCATCTCACTTTCTTCCCCAGGCGGGTGTGCTCGGAGTTGGGAGATGTGTATAAGAGACAGGCCATGGACTGCGTGTACCACTCTGAGGCCAAGAGATCTTCCACATCCTTTCAGATGAAGAAACTATTCTCTAATATTTGTCCAGATACACAGTTCTACCCTTCTAAGTTGTGTGGAGTTTCCTGTCTCCATAAACCCCTCCTACTCTCTTGTCCCTGTCGGTGGAGTTTATTATTTCCTGAGGTCTGTCTTGTTGCAACAAAAATTTGAAGCAACAGACTGACCAGAGTTACAGTTCCATGTTACAACTCAGTTTTATTTAGAAAGTAAAGGAAAATACATCCTCCAGTTGTGAGGGCATGCCAACCCAAAAGACCCAAAGAGAAGAGAGGCCTCCACTTCTCAGGATGGGGTCTGATGGAGAGGTCTTTGTGGGAAGGACATCCCCCGTTGTGAGTAGCATGCCATCAGTGGCACTTAGCTTCAGCCCTTGAGAGGAGGGAGCTCCCACTGTGTCGAGGGCTACAGGAGTCCTGGCCAGGCTCCCTCTTCCCCTTTCACTGTGAAGGAGCAGGTTGGACCAAGGAAAGCTAGGGCTGTAAAAAAAAACGTAGGGCAGGATGCCAGGGCATCTCCCACTTAACCCTTCAGGAGTGGCATCCCAAGTCAGAGGCTTCCTGACAGTGGCAAAATCCTAGCAATTGAGTCCAAGAATGGCTTTCCCACTGGTCAGGGGGAAGATGGCCATCTCCCACTGGGAATGTGGCAGAGCACCTCACATCCATTCCTTGGATGCTAACGACTGTGGGAATGAGGGAGTCATCTAAAAAATAAGTAAATAAACCTCAACACGAAGAGCAGTTGAGTTGAATCACTGTTGTGCCCAACACAGTGGGAGGCACATGGTAGGCACTCGATTCAACAGGATGGGGAAAAAAAAAATACTGGGTTAGCCAAAATGTTCATTTGGGTTTTTCCATACCATCTTACGGGATATCCCTTACTTATATCCCTTTAAAAAGTACAAAGCAAACCCATGAAAGCCCAAGCCGATGATAGGCACTCCCCTAGTGCCTGAATGCCGTCAGATCCTGAATCACACTAGAGGCTTCAGAGACCTCAGTTCCTGCCTCTGGAGTTTCCTGTCAGGCCTGAAGCTGTCCACAGGCTTCTAACCAAGGCCCTGCCCTGGCCTTGTACTGTACACCACTCAAGCTGCAGTTATGCCTCCTGACAGAGCTGTGCTGAAAACAGATAGCCCTGAACATAGGAACCCCTCATTCAGATTCTCGTTATGAATTGAAGCCTGTAAGCAGCACTCCAAGAGCTCAGCACAGCTATGGAGACCCCCCGGAGGCAAGATACAGCTGATTCTGGGACCCCCCCCCAACCATAACCTACTTGCAGGAGGAGGGGGCCTCCCCTCTCCTAGGTCCCTTGCCAGGTGCCAGGTGATGAAGGAGGTCACCCCTTTCCAGACCTCTAGGCTCCCTGTGGGCTCCTTAGGATTCCCTGAGTGAAGAGCAAGGAGAGTTCATAGACTTCAGAATGATTATCTCCACATTCATAGGTGATCCAGCTCTTCATGCCTTAGTTGGGACATTCTGCTGAAGGAGGGGACTCAAGGGTTCACAACAGACCCAACATCAGCCTGTCATCTTAGCCCTGACCAGCAGTTGGCTTGGACAGCATGTGTGTACAACCGCCTGGGTGACTGATCATCTAAGAGTTGATGATAAAAGAATTCTGGGAATCTGTTCACTCCCAGATACCCATGATCTACATCAAGGTAACATTTGTCTGTATATGTACTGAGGCCTCACCAGGACACTCTTATCCACATCAGAGCCCCAGGTACTGCTGATAGTAACCAAGGCATTCATTTCACTTCTCAGGACATCTGGTGGAACATGGCATTCTGTGGAGTTTTATCCTCTCTTCCAGGTCTCAGGGTTCAGGCCTCATAATGAGAGGGTAACAGGCAGGAAGGCCAGGGGTCTCCAAACGGAGGAAATAGCCTGCAAGTGTCAGACATTTTATCTCTCTTAAGCGGCAGGAAACAAACTAGAGATATTTTCTCCTTCTCTATACAAATTTAAAAAGAGGTTTCTCTTAAAATTCTGTGTTGCTATAATGACACCTAGTTTCACTTGAAGTTAACCATTGCCTTTTTCTTATGAAAATGTTTGTCTTAAGCTATGCTAATGTACTATGCATTTACCCCAAACTCTGTCTTCAAGTTGGTTCCCCCTTTGGGGCCCAGAACCTACTTGATAAACCAGTATGTCATACTCTGATAATGTCCCTCTAATCTATGTAAATGAAACTATTTATATGGTGATCTGCCCTTCCTCAATATTCAAGTTAATCATTTTGTGGCCCAAGATAAACCATTTAGAGCTAAAGGTTATCCCAAAATACATCTTATGGGTGAGGGGCCTGGTGCCATTCTAAGTTTTGAAACATTCCTTTCTTTCATTGACAGACTGCTGGAGACTATATAACATCCAGCTAAAGACTAGCAGGGGGGTACTCTTTCTACCCCCTTCTGATGCCTATGTCAGAAGCTTTCTCTATCTCCTTTATACTTTAATAAAACTTTATTACACAAAAGCTCTGAGCGGTCAAGCCTCATCTCTGGCCCCGGATTGAATTCTTCTCCAGGGGCCAAGAATCCCGACGTCGTGATTCAACAACAACCTTTCAATAAGAGCACCATAATGGCTCACTGAAATAAATTTAAATCAGTTGAATGAAAGATGACCTTTTCCAGTTATCAATCATCATCCAAGATCAATATTAATACATCTGTCTTTATCTTTTTTTTTTCTAATGCACTTATTTATGGCAGTTTTAGATTTACAGAAAACTTGATGAGAAATTAAACAGAATTCCCACATAATCCCTGTGCCTCTGGATAGTTTGCCCTATTTTTAATAATTTGTATGACTGTGGTATGTTTGTTACGTTCAATGAGCTAATATTGATGCATTAAAATATACATGTAAAATTGCTTTGATTCTGTGTGTTATGGGGTTGGCCAAAAAGTTCCTTTGGGTTTTTCCATAAGATGTCACAAAAAATCCAAATGAACTTTTGACCCACCCAATAACTGTCTGGACTTTGATGTTAGGAAATAACATGTCTTTCATTTCTTTCGCTCTTCTAAGAATCCCTTGTGCTCCACCTCTTATTTTCCCCCTTCCACCCCAAATCATTGGCAACCAAAGATCTTTCACTTTCTCATAGTGTTGTCATTTTCAGAAGGATATAATCATTTAGCAATCTTATTTTAAGGTTTCTCCATGTCTTTTTGGCTTGATACTTCATATCCTTTTGTCACTGAACAATATTTCATTGAGTGGATGTTCTCATGATTATTTTCTCTATTGTTTATTGGAGGATACTTGTAAGGCTTAGCAATCATGAATAAAACTCTTATAAAAATTCATAATTAGGTCTTTTATGAACCTAAGTTTCAGCTCATTTGGGGAAATAGAAAGGGACATGCTGGAGTGGGTGGAAAGAATGGATTTAGTTTTAAGAAACTGCCTGTTTTCCAAACTAGGCATCAGTTCAGTTCAGTCGCTCAGTCGTGTCCAACTCTGCAACCCCATGGACTGCAGCATGCCAGGCCTCCCTGTCCATCCCAACTCCTGGAGTTTACTCAAACTCATGTCCATTGAGTCGGTGATGCCATCCAACCTTCTCATCCTCTGTCATCCCCTTCTCCTCCCACCTTCATTCTTTCCCAATCAGAGTCTTTTCAAATGAGTCAGCTCTTTGAATCAGATGACCAAAGTATGGAGTTTCAGCTTCAACATCAGTCCTTCCAATGAATATTCAAGACTGATTTCCTTCAGAATGGACTGGTTGGATCTCCTTGCAGTCCAAGGGACTCTCAAGAGCCTTCTCCATCACCACAGTTCAAAAGCATTAATTCTTCAACACTCAGTTTCCTTAATAGTCCAACTCTCTCATCCATACATGACCACTAGAAAAACCGTAGCCTTGACTAGATGGACCTTTGTTGGCAAAGTAATGTTTCAGTCCTTCCAATGAATATTCAAGACTGATTTCCTTCAGAATGGACTGGTTGGATCTCCTTGCAGTCCAAGGGACTCTCAAGAGCCTTCTCCATCACCACAGTTCAAAAGCATTAATTCTTCAACACTCAGTTTCCTTAATAGTCCAACTCTCTCATCCATACATGACCACTAGAAAAACCGTAGCCTTGACTAGATGGACCTTTGTTGGCAAAGTAATGTCTCTGCTTTTTAATATACTTTTCTTCCAAGGAGTAAGCATCTTTTAATTTCATGGCTGAAACTAGGCATATCATTTTACATTTCCACCAACAGTGAGTGGGGATTCCTCTTACTGCACATCTTCTCTGCTGTTCGGTGTTTGTTCTTGATGATTTGATTTGAGCCATAATAGTAAGTATCTAGTCATATCTCATTCTTTTATTTGCAGAGACATTACTCTGAATGTCTGAAAGAATAGGTGTGGCCTTGGGAATTTTGACACAACCCCGAGGGCCTCACCAGCAACCTATTGCTTATTTAAGCAGAGAATTAGATGTAATTTCATGTGAATGGCCCCACTGCCTAAGAGTAATTGGGGCAGCTGCTTTATTAACACCTGAAGCTTTAAAAATAATTAACGGGCAAAACCTTACTGTACTGATTTCTCATGATGTGAATGGAATCTTAAATTCTAAGTTTAATATTTGGATGACAGACAGTAGGCTTCTTAAATATCAGTTGGCATCACCAACTTGATGGACGTGAGTTTGAGTGGACTCTGGGAGTTGGTGATGGACAAGGATGCCTGGCATGTTGCAATTCATGGTTTTGCAAAAAGCCGGGCACAACTGAATGACTGAACTGAACTGGGGAACTCTGTTGAACATTTTCTATTATGTTATGAACCCTTGGAAACTGAGAAGGCCAGAGTTTATCCCTCTAGCTCTCCTCGCCTCTAACTTCTACTTGAATTTGGCCAGGGGTGGACAAAAGAGTTTGGTGAGTCAGTGGAGAAAGATTAGTGGATTGATTTTTTCCTCTGACTTCTTTCTTGCTGGGAAGTGGCCAAATTCTCCACTGAAGCCCAGAGGTCTGGTCAGAGAACCTTGCTTCTAGCTGCAGCTATGTACAAGACTCCTTAGAGATTGCAATATCCATTCTCTTCCTTGCCCTGTTGGCCTAAAAGTGTTTATGCATCCATGTTCTTGCCTGACTCAAAGAGTTTTGCTTTTCCTTTTTTTAATTTTTATTTTTTTAGTATTTTTTTTATTGGAGGCTAATTACTTTACAATATTGCATTGATTTTGCCATAAGCTAGCCTTAGCTCTGATACAGCTTCCAAATCCTTAAAGTTCATTGTGTGTTAGTCACACAAGCATGTCTGACATCTTGTGACCCCCAGGGACTGTAGCCTACAAGGCTTCTCTGTCCAAAGGCTTCTTCAGACAAGAATGCTAGAGTGGGTAACCATTCCCTTCTGCATGGATCTTCCGTGCCCCAGGGGTGCAACCCAGGTCTCTCACATTGCAGTCAGATTCTATACCATCTGAGCCACCACGGAAGCGAGACTTCTTTATTTTCCTTAACTGTGTAAAGCATCTTCATTTCTAACAATGATAAGGGTGGCTATGGAGCTGCTAGATGAAGATGGTCCTTCAAAGATCTAATGTTAAACTGCTTACAACTCCTCCTGCCCCCAATCCCTCCCAACATCAGAGTCTTTTTTAGTGAGTTGACTCTTCACATGAGGTGGCCATGTATTGAGTTTCAGCTTTAGCATCAGTACTTCCTATGAACACCCAGCACTGATTTCCTTGAACAGACGGTTGGATCTCCTTCCAGTCCAAAGGACTCTCAAGAGTCTTCTCCAATACCACAGTTCAAAAGCATCATTTCTTCGGCACTCAGCTTTCTTCACAGTCCAATTCTCACATCCATACATGACCACTGGGAAAACCATAGCCTTGACTAGACAGACTTTTGTTGGCAAAGTAATGTCTCTGCTTTTGAATATGCTGTCGAGGTTGGTCATAATTTTCCTTCCAAGGACATGATAATTTGATATACCTTTATTATTTTTTAATTTTACTTTTAATTGGAGTATAATTGCTTTAAATGTGTTGGTTTCTACTGTACAATGACAAAAATCAGCCATAAGTATACATGTATCCCTTCTCTCTTGAATCCCCCACTACACACCCCATCACACTTCTCTAGCTTGTCACAGAGCACTGGATAAGCTTCCTGCATCACACAGCCACTTCTCACAGGCTATCCATTAATATTTTACATATGGTAATGTACTATGTTTCAATGTTACTCTCTCAGTTCAACTTGCCGTCTCCTTCCTCTGTTGTGTCCACAAACATGTTCTCTGTCTGTGTCTCTCTTCCTGCCCTGAAAATAGTTTAACCAGTGCTATTTTTCTAGATTCCATATATACGCATTAGTATACAATATTTGGTTTTCTCTTTTTGACTTACTTCACTCTACATAACAGGCTGTAGGTTCATCCACCTCGGCTCAAATGACCCAAGTTCACTTCTTTTTAAGGTTAATTAAAATTCCCTTGTATAGATGTACCACAATTTCTTTATTCATTCCTCTCTCAATTCATATCTAGATTGCTTCCATGTTCTGGCTATTATAAACACTGTTCCAATGAATTTTGGGGTTCATATGTCTTTTTGAATTATGGTTTTCTCAGGGTATATGTCCAATAGTGGAATTTCTCAGACATATTGTAGGTTTGTTAGAACTTCCCTGATGGATCAGCAGGTAAAGAATCTGCCTGCAATGCAGACGACACTAATTAAAATTCCCTTGTATAGATGTACCACAATTTCTTTATTCATTCCTCTCTCAATTCATATCTAGATTGCTTCCATGTTCTGGCTATTATAAACACTGTTCCAATGAATTTTGGGGTTCATATGTCTTTTTGAATTATGGTTTTCTCAGGGTATATGTCCAATAGTGGAATTTCTCAGACATATTGTAGGTTTGTTAGAACTTCCCTGATGGATCAGCAGGTAAAGAATCTGCCTGCAATGCAGACGACACAGGAGATGGTTCAATCCCTAGGTCGGGAAGCTCCTTGGAGGAGGAAATGGCAACCCACTCCAGTATACTTGCCATTCCCACCTACCCCTCTGCCATAGTGCATTTACGTATGTATTAGAAAAGATTTTCCCTTTCTATTAACTAAAGCATCTTACCTGGCATCTGACATGTTTACTTCTTATTTTTTGAAGAGAACACATGTAAGTTCCACTCTCTTAGACAGCATCAATTATACAACACAATTTTATCAGTTATAATAATAGTGCTATACATTAGATCCTCAGACCTTAAAATTTTCTTATGTTAAAATGTATAACCTTCTACAAACCCATCCCTATTTCCTCCACTCTCCAGGCTATAGCAATCACTCTCTTACTCTGTTTCTTATTTCCAATTTTTTTAGATTTCTTACAACTGAGATCATACAGAATCTGTCTTTCTCTAACTTATTTTACTTAGCATAAGACCATCCAAATTCATCCATGCTGCCACAAATGGAAGAGGTTCTATCTTTTTTAATGACTAAATAAAATTCACACACACATATATATATTTACACACACACACATATATATATATATATTACAACACATTGTTTTAATCTCTTCACTACTGACAGATACTTAGATTGTTCCCATAATAGGTTGTTTCTAGGCTACTGTGAATATTGATGCAATGAACATGGGAGTACAGATTTCTCTTTGAGATGATTATTTCATTTCCTTTGAATATATATGCAGAAATGAATATACATCCCGAAGTGGGATTAATGACCATATAACATCTCTTTGTGAAATTTCATGAGAAACTTCCAGAAGGTATCCCATGGGATTTGCACCAATATAAATTCCTACAAATAATCTACTAGACCTCCATTTCCTACACAGTCTCAATCACACTTATTTCTTACTTTTTGGTAAAAGCCATTTAAACAGGAATGACGTGGTATATGTTGTATTTTTGATTTGCACTTCCCTGATAGATATGTTGAGCATCTTGTCATATACTTCTTGGGTATTCTATATGCCTTATTTTGGGGGAAAATTGTCTATTCTGTAAAAAAGTAGCATGCATTTTGCATACTGTATTTGTATATATAAAACTCAGTTACCTATCCATACACCAAAACATATTACAGAAATACAAATAATCCCATTTACAATTGTATCCAAAAAATAAAATACTTAGAAATAATTTTAAGCAAGGTGTTGAAAGATCTATGTATGAAAACATTCAAGACACTCATGAAATAAATGGTTAAAAGACACAAAAGGAAACATATTTCATATTTATTGATTGGAAGAATTAATATTGTTAATAAATCCATACTACCCAAAGCTATCTATATATACACTGCAATCTCTTTCAAAATTCCAAAGGCATTTTTCACAAAACAGAAAAAAAAACTATTTCTACAACTTGTATAAAACTGTTGTTCAGTTGCCAGGTCCTGTCTGTCTCTTTGTGACTTCACAGACTGCAACATGCCAGATTTCCTTGTCCCTCAGTATCTCCTAGAATTAGCCCAAGTTCATGCCAATTGAATTGATGATGCCATCCAACCATCTCTTCCTCTGTCAGCCTCTTTTTCTTCTGCCTTCAATCTTTCTCAGCATCAGGGTCTTTTCCAATGAGTCAGCTGTTCACATTAGGTGGCCAAAGTACTGGACCTTCATCAATCATTCCAAAGAGTATATGAGGTTGATTTCCTTCTGGTTTTGATCTCCATGGTACCCAAGGGACTCTCATGAGTTTTCTACAGCACCACAGTTCAAAAACATCAGTTCTTCAGCACTCTACCTTCTTTATTGTCTGTCCAGCTCTTACATGCCTACATGACTACTGGAAAGAGCATAGCCTTGACTATACAGACCTCTGTCAGCAAAGTGATGTTTTTGCTTTTAACACACTGTCTAGGTTTGTCATAGCATTCTTGCCAAGAAGCAATCGTCTTCTAATTTCATGGCTGCAGTCACCATACGCAGTGATTTTAGAGCCCAAGAAGAGGAAGTCTGTCACTGCTTTCACCTTCCCCCCTTCTATTTGCCCTGTAAGTGATGGGACCAGATGCCATGATCTTAGCCTTTTTGATATTGAGTTTTTAAGAAAGCTTTTTTTACTCTCCTCTTTCACCCTCATCGGAGGCTCTTCAGTTCCTCTTCGCTTTCTGCCATTAAAATTTTATCATTCACATATCTGAGGTTGTTGATATTTCTCCCAGCAATCTTGCTTCCAGCTTTTAGGACTCATCCAGTCCAGCATTTCGCATGATGTGCACTGCATATAAGTTAAATCAGCAGGGTGACAATATTCAGCCTTGACGGACTTCTTCACTAATTTTGAACCAGCTTATTGTTCCTTTTCTGCTTGTAACTGTTGCCTTTTGAACTGTATACAGGTTTCTCAGAAGATGGATAAGGTTTATCTGGTGTGCCCAGCTCTGTAAAATTTTCCACTTTGTTGTGATCCACACAGTCCGGTGAGGTCAATGAAGGAGATGTTTTTCTGGAATTCCCTTGCTTTCTCTATGTTCCAGCAAATGTTGCCAATTTGATCTCTATTCCTCTGCCTTTGCTAAACCCAGCTTGAACATCTGAAAGTTCTAGGTTCACATAATGCTGAAGCCCTGCCTGGAGGATTTTGAGCATAACCTTACTAGCACTGGAGATGAGCGCACCTGTTCAGTGGCTTGAACATTTTTTAATACTGCCCTTCTTGGGAATTGGTACGAGGATTGACTTCTTCCTGTCCTCTGGCCTCTGCTGGCTTTTCCAAATTTTCTGGCACATTGAGTGGAGCACTTTAAATGCATCATCTTAGGATTTTGAATAGCTCTGCTGGAATTCCATCACCTCCACTAACTTTATTGGCAGCAGTTCTTCTTAAGCCCCACTGGGGTTCACATTCCAGAATGTCTGGCTCTAAGTGAGAGACTACATCATTGTGATTACCTGGGTTATTAAGATATATTTTTGTATATTTCTTCTGTGTCCTTTTTCCATTTCTTCTTCATCTACTCTGCTGTATTAAATCACAAAATTCCAAACAGTCAAAGTGATCTTGAGAAAGAACAAAATTCAAGACTAGGGTTGCTGATTTCAAATTGCATTAGAAAGCTACCATAATCAAAACAGAATGATTTGCTTCTGGCATGAAAACAGACACATAAATCAACAGAGCAGAACAGCAAAGCCGGAAAGAAAAGTAAACCCATATATTGTTGGTTAGCACATGAAAAAGGAGCCAAAAATATCTATTGGGGAAAGGACAAGCTTTTCAAAACGGCCCTGGGAAAACTGGATAGTCCTATGAAAAACTGAAACTGTACCCTGGTCTTTTATCATATACAAAAATCAAGTGAAAAGTGATTAAAAGTTGAGCATAAGACTTTAAGCAACTAAACCCCTAGAAGAATACATTGAGGTATTCTTCTTGCCATTGGTCTTTGCAACGAGTTTTGGGATTTCACACCAAAAGCAAAGGCAACAATTGCAAAAACAAACAAGTGGAATCACATCAAACTCCAAACAAAGAAACATCAACAAAATCAAATGGCAATGCATAGGTTGACAGAAGATATTTCCAAATCATATATTTGAAAAGGGCTTAATATCCAAAATACATGAGACATAAAACTCAAGGGCAAAAAATCACAAATAATCCAAAATTTTAATGGAGTGTAAGGAAAGTAAGAATTTCAATAAATCTGAAGGTTAGACTGTAGATGAGAGACACAGCAAGGTTTCCTTCTAGAACAATAAAAGCCTGTGCCTTCCTGGCATTAATTTCTTCTTCTCCACTCACTTGTTTGACAATTACAGTTCACAGTGTACATTCTTCAGTCAATAGCAATCACCTCACAGTGAGCTATAATATGTACTAAGAACAGCCCCATTGGGGGAAGGAGGCTAATATTTGCATACTTACTAATGAGGCATATCAAAAGAAAGGTAATTTCCAGAGTTTACAACTGCATTGTTTCTATGCTTCATTTCAAAATTGAGCCACCTAGTACGGAAAATGAATTAAGAGACCTCAATAATATATAGATAGAAAATCAGTTGTAAATGGGAGCATTAATGGATTATAATTTGGGGGTAACTTATTACTACTGTTGCAACTCTAGTCCTTTTGATTCTCTACTGCATCCATTAATAATTTATTATAAATATTAACACCAACACAGGGGCCCATACTACTAAAGTTATAGTGAATAGAGAAAGATATAGAATATATTAGGCAAGAAGTGAAAGTATGGGAAGTCAGCAATGGTAGTAAAGTAAAGGGCAGTATTGCCTTGAGGAAGGAAGGAAGGTTCTCAAAGTTTTTTGAAACACCAAGATCGAGCCAGATGTGAGGAATTAGCTTAATTTGTAAACCAGAAACTCTACCAGAAGAAATTTAAGTTCATAAAAACATTATGAAGCTAAAACCAAAATTTAGACAGAGAATAGGGTAGGGGTGGGTATATAGACATTCAAAGTTTTCCATTGCTTAGTGCATCAGGCACTCAAGGACCACCCTCACTGAGGTCTTTATTTGTTGTTCAACCTGCAGGTACCAGCATGGAGAAAGATATAGCTCTACTCCACAGGCAGTGGAACCCTACTTTTATGGCCTCCTGGTGTTCCTTAAGAAGCATTCCATGCAGCAGATTTTCTCCATCCCATCCCATCAGGCTGACTCCCCACGGTCAACAGGAGCCCTCACCCTGGGATTATTCTGCAATCCCTATGGCTCCAGCTTCCAGCTTCCGTGGACACCAGTGGACTTACAACCCTGTCCGAGGTATGAAAGGCTGCAGCATGGCTTGTCTATGTGGTTCTCACTCCTTTCAGACTGTCACAGATTAGTGAGTTCACTCCCCAACTGCTTCAAATGCCTCCCCCATCCCAGTGAATGGCCTTGGACATGGGAATCTCTCCCCTGTGCTTCAGCTCCTTCTCCCCCAGGTACAGGCTGGTCCCCTTGCTCTCCTCCTTCTTTCCCCTTCCTCCTGTCCCTTCTTTCCTTTGTCTTACTGAGTTCTGTATGGATCCAGATATTCCTTCTCAGTACTCAGGGAGTCCTGCCAGTATTCACCTCGTCTTCTGTGGGAACTGCTGCTTCTTTAGATGTTCTTGATGCATCAGTGGAGAGAGGTGTACCCCACTTCCACCTACCTCTCCATCATCTTGTCCACCCCCTTTTGTGCATGTATTAGAAATGAATTTCCCTTTCTATTAAGTAACACTGTCATCAGCACACATGTTTAACTTTTGCTGTTTGAGGAGAATACAGGTAAGTTTCACTCTCTTCAGTTCAGTCAATCATACAGTTGTGTCCCACTTTATTTGACCCCATAAACTGCAGCAACACAGGCTTCCCTGTCCATAAACAACTCCCAGAGCTTGTTCAGTCTCATGATTAAATCTCATGATTAGATCATGAAGCTCAAACTTAGGTCCTCAGATCTTATTAATTTTTTATTCATGAAAATATGTAATCTTTAAAAATCTCTCCCTATTTGTCCTACCCTCCAGTCTTTGGCAATCATTTTTTGTACTCTGCGTTCCATCTTTTTATTTCCTACTGAGTTTCTTTATAACTGAGATCATATGGCATTTGCCTTTCTCTGATTTAGTTCACTTGGGGCGATGCCTTTCAGTTTCATCCATGTTGCCACAAATGGAAGGCTTTATTTCTTTTTCTAATGGCTAAATAATATTTACCTATCTATGGCACATCACATTGTTTTAATCCATTCACCTGTTGAAAGATACTCAGGTTGTGCCTATATCAAGGCTACTGTGAATAATGCTGCAATGAACATGGGAATACAGATCTCTCTTTGAGACGATTTCATTTCCTTTGACTACATATCCAGAAGTGGGATAATGCATCACATAACAGTTCTCTTCTAAACTTCTTTCTCTTTTAATTATTTTTACTATATTTTGCTTTACAATACTGTATCCGTTTTGCCATACATTGACATGAATCAGCTTCGGGTGTACATGAGTTCCCAATCCTGAACCCCACTCCAACTTCCCACCCCATATCATCTCTCTGGATCATCCCCCTGCACCAGCCCCAATTTCTTGAGGAACCTCCACAGTACTTTTCTATGGTAGTTGCACTGGTACACATCCCCACCAACAGTGCATACGCACTCTGTTTTCTTCACATCCTCAATAACATTTGTCATTTCTTACATTTTTGGTATTAGCCATTCAAACAGGTATGAGGTGATACCTCTTGCGCTTTTCATCTGCATTTTCTTTATTATTAGTGATGCTGAGCATCTTGTCATATACCTCTTGATCATCTACATGTCTTCTTTGTGGGAAAATGTCTATTCTTTAAAGATGTAGCGTACATTATGTTTACTATATTCCAATATACGAAACTCAGTTGCCAACCTATATATCAACAATGAGCTATCAGAAAGTAGAATAAAGAAATCAATCCCATTTACTGTTGCATCACAAAAGATAAAACACTTAGAAATAAACTTAAGCAAGGTGTTGAAAGATTTGATGCAAAACCTTTAAGACACTGATAAGAGAAATTTTAAAAGAGTTAAAGATATGTAAAGTTCGGTTGTCTATTCACTGTGTTTCTTGAGGTAGAATTGTATGACTATAAACTTCCTTCTTAGAACTGCTTTTGTTACATCCTATAGGTTTTAGATCATCATGTTTTCATTGTTCCTTGTTTCTATGAGTGTTTTGATTTCCCTTACTTCTTCAGTGGAGAAGGCAATGGCACCCCACTCCAGTACTCTTGCCTGGAAAATCCCATGGATGGAGGAGCCTGGAGGGCTGCAGTCCATGTGGTCGCTAAGAGTTGGTCACTTCTTCAGTAACCTGTTCATTATTTAGAAACATGTTGTTTAATCTCCATGTTGTTTACAGTTATTTACTGTTGTTGTTGTTGTTTTTCCTATGATCGATATCTAGTCTAACAGTGTTGTGGTCACAGAAAATGCTTGATATAATTTCAATTTCTTTAAATTTACTGAGGTCTGCTTTATGACCCAAGATGAGGAAAATGTTCCATGTACACTTGAGAAGAAAGCGTATTCTTCTGCATTTGGATGGAATGTGCCGAAGATACCAATTAGGTCTGTTTGCTCTAATATTTCCTTTTAGGCTTATGTTTCTGTATTAATATTCTGTTTTGATGATCTGTCCATTGGTATAGGTATGGTGTTAACATGTATGTACACTTGAGAAGAAAGCGTATTCTTCTGCATTTGGATGGAATGTGCCGAAGATACCAATTAGGTCTGTTTGCTCTAATATTTCCTTTTAGGCTTATGTTTCTGTATTAATATTCTGTTTTGATGATCTGTCCATTGGTATACGTATGGTGTTAACATGCCCTACACATTGTATTACTGTCAACTTCCCCTTTTATGTCAGTTAGTGTTTACATATGTTGTATTGAGGTGCTCTTATGTAGGGTACATAAATATTGAAAATTGTTATGTCTTTTTCTTGGACTGATCCCTTGATCATTTGTTACTGTCCTTCTTTATCTCTTATAAAAGTTTTCATTTTAAGGTCTATTTTTTCTGATATGAGAATTGCCAATCTGGCTTTCTTTTTTTATTTTTTCCCCATTTGCATGGAATGTCTTTTTCATCCTCTCACTTTCAGTCTGTATGTGTCTCAAGGACTGAAGTGGATCTCTTGTAGACAGCACATATATGGGTCTTGTTTTTTTATCCATTCAGCCAGTCTGTGTCTTTTGGTAAGAATGGGAGAAAATAATAGCAAAAAAACAACTGAAAAAGGATTGCTTTCTAAAATACAAGCATCTCAAACAACTCAGTCATCAAAAGAGAAGGCAATAACTGCAAAAATAAACTAGTGAGACCACATCAAACTCAAAACCTTCTTCATAGTAAAAGAAGCCATCAATAAAATGAAATGGCAACCTATGGAATTAAAAAAGTTATCTGCAAATCACATATTTGGTAAGGGCTTCATATCCAGGTATATGTAAGAGACTTATGCAACTCATAGGAAAAGAAATCAAACAACCCAAATTATTAAATGAGCAAAGGAAGAGTAAGTGTTTTGAAAAATCTGAAGAGTAGACTGTAGCTGAGAGACATGGTAAGTTTTTCCTTCGAAAACAGAACCTGTGTCTTCCTGGCATTGCATTCTTTATCTACAATCACCTGTTTCGTGACTGCAGTTCACAGTATACATCCTTCACTCAATAGCACTCAGCCTACACTGGGATATATGTGCCAAGAAGAGCCCTACTAACTATAAAAAACTAACAATCATGCACTCAATCTTGAAGCATATAATATCCAAGGTGATTTTTAGAATTTTCCACTTCTTTGTTTTCTACATTCTATTTTAAAATTGAAACACCTCCTATGGAAAAATGAGTAGGGGACCTCAACAATACATGGATAGAAAGTCAGTTAAAACTGGAAACGTTACAGGATTATAATTTGGGGGAATGTATTATTACTAACACTTGTAATTTTACTCCATTTATTTTTATACACTAGGTTGATATTTATTTAAAATAGTAATACCAGCATAGAGCACATAGTACTCAAGTAACAGTAGATTGAGAAAGACAAAGCTTATGAGGCAGGAAGTGAAATCACAGAAAATTAGCAATGGTATCAAAACAAGGGGCATAGTGCCTAGAAAGAAAGCAGAGTTCTCTAATTTTTGGAGAAAACATGAAGAAGCCAGATGTGAGCCAACTAGCTTAAGCTGTATACCAGAAACTGTACCAGAAGGAAAATGAAGTTCATAAAATATACTGATGCTAAACGCCAAAATCCAGACAGTAAGAGAATAGGGTAGGGTTTATGTAGATGCTGAAAATACTCAGAGAGGTAGACATGGAAGCAAATACACGAATGAGCTTTAAAAAGATCAAAGCACAAAAGGGTCTGAAAAATAAATCGTAAAGGGACTTGGTAGTCTGGTCAAAAGAATAAGAGAATCAAATTAGAAAACCAAAATATAAAGACTTGTGCACGTGACAGACCCAGAGATTGCTCAGGTGAGAAAATTTTGGCCTTAGTGGAGCAGCGAACAGAAGCCTCCAGCATCAGGAAGAAAAACCCTGGGCCGGACTCATGACTGTGCACTTCTGGGAACAGGCTCAGTTTCAAAATTTGGACACTATACCACCTAAAAGCGATCACAGACAAGGATTATAGCTTGCTATGGCACTGAATCACAGACAGTAGTGTGTGAATCAGCCATAGGTATACCTATGTCCCCTCAAATTTTAACCTCTTTTCCACCTTCCTTCCTGTCCCAGCCCTCAAAGTTTTTACAGAAAAATATGGAAGGCTTCACAAATTTGTGTGTCTTCCTTGGGCAGGGGCCATGCTAATCTTCTCAGTATTATTCCAATTATTTAATATATGTGTTACCAAAGCAAACACACGTCTAACGTTTTAGCAGAATAAAAAATTATATAGTTAGTCATCTACCAATAACTGATCAATTACATTAGGAATTAGAGTATTCTGCTATATTTACTATCCATTATAGATGTAGGAATTAATCACATATTTATGCATAACACATGTATACATGCACAGAAATATATGCATACAAACACTTCTGTGTTATACAAGCTATTATTCTCCTTGCCTCTCACAATAAGGTCTTTAGTTGATGACAGATAAAGTCCTAAATTTCTCCAACTTATATGTCTCCTTTTTGAGAACCACTTCTTTTATTTTCATTACCTAATTTCAAATGACCAGTTTATTCTTAGATACCATGCCCCTTTAAGCAAACGAAGAGCAGAGAAAACCTCATAAATGCTGATATCTTATCCTTCATTAAATTACCACTCTTCTCGTAAATTGGAAAATGAATCATGTTCAGATCTCATTTAGGAGGATAAAATCTCTATTTTATCAGTTCTCTTGTCCAAACTCAATTCTTGCTCACTTCAGTCATAAATTCTGCTTATTTACAAAGGATGCACAGGAAAAATAATATTAAAATCATGATTGCAAGAGTCTATGACTTTATGCTTCTGTTGGCCAAAGGTAGGGCCAGGAATAATTTCTGAAATATTACAATACATCACGGAAGCATGAAAATCTAGTTCTATTGTCAAAGAGGAGATGTTTTGAAATGGTTCAAAAACTAAGCCCCATGGGTCTTCAGGATGTACTCCTGACCAGACAGATAAATTTTGTCCCTGAAAAGTCAAAGTCAGGAAAGGGCAGGTCTTGTTTGCAGAGCCAATGCCGTTGTCTCGGGTGCTGACCAGGTAATATTCTTGTATTACCATTTGGAGTTTTACTTGCTATTTTCTCAAAGAAACAAATGTAATCAGAAGATTAAAGATGCATAAAAGTAGAAAAGCTGTCACGGTGCCTAGAAGAAGGCTAGCTAGCAGAACTAGGCCCCCACACTGATAATTGTCAAAGACTTTAACAGTGAGTGTTTTATAGACAGAGAGGAACAAGTGGATAAAACCAATGTTCTAGGATCACTGCTGTTTTGCATCAAAGACAAAATATTTTTCTCTTTAAGCAGAGTCATCACAGCTCCAGATGTGGTCCTGGTTACACACATGCAGACCGAGAGCCACAGGCATGTGTGATGTGACATCAGGAAGTGAAGAGATGAGTGTATTGGTGCCCAGTCACCTGCATCTGCTAATAATGGAACCTGGGAAAAATTACTTGCCCTCTCCAAGTCATTGCATCTTCATTAACATAACTTGATGATCATAGTGAAGATTAAGGCTATCTACAGGGTTACAATGAAACACAAATTTTAAGATGTTTGAAAGCTTTGGGGAAAGTATCAAAGACATGCATGGGGCTCCTAAGGTGAGTGAGCAGACCCAAGAAACAGTATCCTTTTTCTCTTGGTATTCTCTCTGTACTCTGTAGTACGATCAGTCAGTAATGTGTTTACTGTTACCCCAGCGTGATGGTAAACCACACAGATCAACTGTATTTTTCTTGCCATTTCAGTGTCTAAAGTGCAGGCATTAGTCAATGTAGAGTGAAAAAAATTTTGAACTCCTAGAGGGCCTCGCTGCTCAGAGTCTGCAGAGACCCAACAGTAAACTGTCTTAAAAGAATGGCCTAAACACTCTTGCTCAGAATTAAGTTCCAAATGTTTGCAGAGCACAGAAGCACTTCTGGGAGCAATACAAAAATGCAGGGAGTAACCTATTCTCCAACTATCTATCTGTGCAAATATCATCATCCATGTAAACTGATACAGAAGGTGCTCCTTCTTCCCCACCCCAGCTGCTACAGCACCAACTCCTGCTCAGAGAAACAGGGAGAGAAGGCTTCCCTCCACTGGACAGGTTTGTTGAACTAAGGTGACTAGATCATCTGATAATGGCTCATGTTTTTATTTAAGCAGGGTCCTGCCTGCTCCATCTGCTGGTCATGTCAAATCTGCTCTTGTGTCAAGGCAACTCATGCCCATCCTGCAGTCCTGATGTATTTGACTTCGCCGTGAAAACACTTACAGACCTGTTTATCGATGCCACCAGGCTGTCCCAAGACTTCCATTACCTTTCCACCATAATGTTCAATGAGTTTGTAAGTACTGTGGTGGTGGTGATTTAGACTGTGTTTGTAAGTACTGTGGTGGTGATTTAAGTCATGTCTGACTCTTGTGACACCATGGACTGTAGCCCATCAGGCTTCCAGATGGAACCTGGCATAACTGACTGGGCTATACTGTCCTTTAAACAAGAAGGCTACATCAGCCAAACTTCAAACCACGCAATCTCTATGTCAAAGAAGCCATCTGCTGATAAGGTTGGACATTGAAGAAAGGATAAGTTTTGTGAAATCTGAAAGATTCATTAGAAGTGCAATAATGTTGTCAATTTCCTTTCATTCATTTTCTTTTGTAAATTTCCAAAATAAATGACACTGTATTTGTTAGCTTGGAATGACATAAAAGAATATAATAGACTCAATGGAATAAACAACAGAAATTTATTTCCTCACAGTTCTTGGGGCGAGGTTCCAGATAAGGGTGCCAGCAAGGTGAGATTCTGGTAAGAACTTTCTTCCCATGCTGCCTTCTCCGCGTGTCCTCACATAGGGTGGTGGGTGGGGAAGAGAGAGAGAGGAAAAGACACAGAGTCACAGAGAGAATTCTCTGGTGTTTCGCTTCATGAAGACACTAAACCTATTGGATGCGTGTTCCACCCTAAGAGCTCATTTAACCTTAATGGGCTTCACTGGTGGCTCAGATGGTAAAGAAGCTGCCTGCAATGTGAGAGACCTGGGTTCTGTCCCTGGGTCTGGAAGATTCCCTGGAGAAGGAAACGGCAAGCCACTCCAGTATTCTTGCCTGAGAACTCGCATGGACAGAGGAGTCTGGTGGGCTACAGTCCATGGGGTCCCAAAATGTTTGAACCCTTTCAAAAGACAGTACTTTGGCAGTTAGGGCTCTATCACATGAAGTTGAAGAACACACATTCAGTCCACAATACTATCTGACACAAAGCACTTTTAGGTGGGACTGGGGAAAAGGAAGCATGTTGATTTACTGGTGCTTCAATTTTTCTCTGGGATTTCTTCTCTAGGCTCAGAGTAAATAGCCAATAAATGAGAACTGCTTTGCAGTGAACTGGGTGGATGGAAAATGTTAAACAAAGCTGAAATCTGGTCACAAAGACAAATAATGGTAGTTTTTTTTAATGCTACAAGTTATTGTTTTAAGATTTGCAGAGTATAGCTTTAGAGCTACAGTAGAAAGGGAGTTTATAATTGGAAACAATTATTATTTTTCTGATGAAGTTATTTGAAAGTTGTATGTTAGTTATTTTAGCAGTCAAAGAACACACAATAGAGCAGACAGCTAATAAAAAGCGATACTAAAGGTTTCTAGTAAATTCGCGCAGTTCTTTTTACTCACTAGTTTTTGTTTCATCCTCCATTATTGACTGTCCATTTTTTTCCAACTCTTCCAAGTAATCTCTTTAAATGTTCATAACTTTCGCTAAAGATTACTTTTTCTCTATCAATGTGTTTGCTAGATTTCTTTTCTTTTTGTTTTTTTAACTGAGAAGTCTTTCAGTTTGAAATAAAACCTGCTTAACTTTATTTAATTCATTGTGCCTTAATTTTTTCTCATCACTGATTCCTCCACCATTTTCTCTATAATAATTTGCTCCTATAATATTTTAAGAAGTGCTCATTTAGACTAATGCCCTCATTTAGTGGATATAATAGTGCAAGGAGTTGAATCTTTTAACTCCTTGACTTGTACCTTCCCAGCTACCTTAGTTAAGTTCCCCTCACCCCTGGATTTTTT